>JADDOH010003803.1:0-234698 GCA_016648135.1 Agrypnia vestita
AAGTCCATTCTTGGTCAATCACATTGTTGTTTCGGCTTGTTGAGGCGCATAGCATCGTTCCCAACAGCGCATAGCATAGTGGAAATCAACCAGCAGAAGATCCTGTTCGATCTTGCGATGGTTTCCATTTGGGTATCGCCAAGCTTTTGGCAAAATTTAATGCAATATCGCTGTTCAATCATTTCACAACAGTTGACAGTCCGACGGGCACTAACTTCACTTCTTCAGGCAGAAGCTGACTGGCAGCGACTGATGATTTCTGCGAGCGGGAAAATTCACGCGTGCGCACGAGTGTCCCCTACACATCTCCACAGAAGGAAACCTCCCGCTCTTAATTTATTTGGGCGGAAAAAATAAAAGTTCAATATTATTTGAACACACCATGTATGTCTCTTTTCCTCTACTTTAAATCAGCCGAACTATAAACATTTGCAATTCGAATGATCTTCGTTTGATTTATGTATCATTTTCCTGATTCCCTTCAAGATGCTTCCCCAGCCGGATTGGAGCCGCAACAGATGTTTTATCCAGCCTAGAAGTGTACAAAGCTAATCTTAGCATAGTTAATAGAATTAAAAATGGGTCTCTCAGATGGTTTGGGCATGTTGAACAAATGAATGAAGAAAGAATGATGTATGACGCAATTGTTGACGGCGCCAGAAAGATATGGCGACCCCGAAAGACGTGGCACGACCGGGATAGTCGGATACTGGAAGTTGGTCCTGTGAGAAGCCTCAACAATCGTCGACTTGCGTGCGAAGATGTATGAGTGTGGATGAGGCGGTAGTTGTGCCTCGGGACAGAAGAGTGTGGCGCTCTACCCTCTCTGCCTACCCCCGCGGAAGCGGCGTGATGGTAGTTAATTAGAAGTCGCAATACCGCGGGTACTAACAAGATTAAGACAGCATACGTCATCTCCACTTTTGTAAATGTCATTAACATTAAAATCTACATATCCTTCACCTTTTATAAATGATAGCTAACAGTTAAAAAAATATTTAAACACATTTATAAGTCTGCATATCGTCACCTTTGTAAATTACAGTTTTTGACACTTGTTATTAAAAAATTAGCCACCTGTAGATACAATTATGGTGCGTGAGTCAATACATAATTTTAAAATTAAATTATACGATACGATCTTATCGCAGTAATATATTTTTTTTAATGGTCTCATGTAAACATTGCCATTTTGATCTGACAAAAGTGATAATTAAAAAAATATTAAAAAATAAATAATACACTATTGAGTTTCTTAATTTCTATAATGTATGTACATATATAATAAGAGGTATGTCTAACATTTACATTTATTTGAAACATGAGCATATTTTTAGTTTATTTTTTCGAAGTTTTGGTTCATCGTCCTTGTGTTAACGTTATATTAACGTGAATGTCTACTATATAAATTAGAGTTATACAGTCAACTGATTCATAAATATTACTTTATCACACATTTCATCATATTTGTATTCAAATCAAGCCGTTGTTATTCTAAATATAATATTACTAATATCTACTAGTAAAATATAACTTTGTATTCTTGTTTTCTCGTAAACTACACCATATAGGAATATTGGTATAAGAAAAGGTGTAAAGTTTTCACAAAAATGTCTAATGGTAGATCCATTTATTTATTTATTTATTTATGCAAATAGTCATATAATTACAATACCCCTTAAAACCATTACAAAAATACTTCAGATAATTTATTTCTCCACTACTCGTGCTCAGGGGAAAACAACGTAACTCAATCAAAATTATTAGACATAATAATGTTGTTCTCTATGTTAACTTGATTGTTTTGGATTTCAAAAATTATATATTATATTTGTTTTTTTTTTATCTTTTTTTTTTTTCATTTTTTCATTTTCCTTTATTTTTCATTATACCTAATTTTTCATTTTTTTTTTTTTTTTTTTTCATTATACCTAAATATAATAAATTTCTCTTTCCATGCATGGTCGGGTACTAATCCAGGTTGTTATATACCTACCTACACTCTTTTTGAATATATGAAAAATGGAATTTCTTCTAAATATGCTATCTAATTTCAAGACGCCAAATTCATCCTACAGCCTCTGTGTTGGGAAGTCTCTTTTGAATAAATCTCAAAAAATTTACCCTAAATGTGCCAAAAGAAGATAACTTCAAAAATTATATTTTTTGACTTAATACACTAGAGTGCAATATATACGAAAAAATTAAATTAGTTACAATTTCAAGATCTGATATAACAATATATTCTTTTTACTTCCTTTCTTTTAACTCGTGGCGTCTGCTTGCTTGCCGGCTTGCCGTAGAATTTTTTTTGGATAGATTTTTAACCCTTTTCCCGTGATCCAATCGAGCTGAAACTTTGCAAGTAGACTCGTGGCGACGATCAAGAAGATCTATCAAATTTTCGTTAAAAAAAATTAATAAGTATAGTATAATTTCGGATTTTTAGAAGTTTTATTGTTTTTTTTCAAATTAGAATCATTAGAAAAGTTTGATTAGCAACGGCGCGGCGGCCCGATAACGTCGCGGAATATTTTCTAAATTTGAATTACTCCATCGGTATACATAATAACTTCACTACGAATGTCGAAAATCTAAATTGACTGACAAATGATTTTAGAATTTAATCTTCAAAGCATGAAGCTTCTTTTCAAAGCTCAAAACATCTCACATTTTAGAAATATATTAAATTACCGTAAGTTTAGTGTTATGTTATACGTTTTAATTCGTCTTTAATTGTTGTTATATTTTACAAAGAAAGGGAGAATAAAAACTTGGTTTTTATGGGTTACTTTTTTTAATATGCTTTTCCACACATCACAGATATTTTCCTCCTTACACATATTACTATGAATGAAGTTATGTATATTATTGTTTTAGAATTACATATATTCTGTTTTCGAATTAGGATCACGTCGAATATATTTGTATGTTTTATATATCTATAAGGTAAAAAATAGGCCTTTTCCTTTTGGAGAGCAGGGAAATTTCACGACAGAGGAAATATAAGCATATTTTCTTATTGTTTATGTTCACCTGAATTCAGTCAGATGCGTTGTATGAAATGCATCCAGTTGTTGTCCAGGTCTGGTAAGCGCAGTGAGTTAGTCACGTTAGAAGTACACACCGACGACTCTCGATGCCAGAAGTTGTGGGTGTTTGCGCACGTTCGCCAATAATAAATATGTCTCCTCGTGACAAATGTCTGCAATGCCCCGCGCAAGCTGGTTTACGGTCGTTCCTGCCACACTCCGTGCAACAGCCATATAACATTATGTAATTAATGAATAGGGTCCGAATTCAAAGACAATGATTAGATGATTTAAATGTTAAGGTACGCTTTAACTGAAGCCTGGAATTGGCAAAAAAGGAATGAAAGTAGACTCAATGTGGTAAAAATGCGGTCACTATGACGCTTGTGTGGAAAATCTTTGGTCGATTATTATATTTGGATTACATGTATATCGCCGTTTTCAAAGACAATGCTTAGATGATTTAAATGTTAAGGTACGCCTTAACTGAAGCCTGAAATTGGCAAAAGAGGAATGAAAGTAGACTGAAGCGGTGGAAATGCGGTCACTAAGACGCTTGTGTGTAAAATCTTTGGTCGATAGAGTGAGGAATGAATAAATTAGACGTGAATGCAATGCTGGCTGTAGTGTGGTAGATAGAATAAAGAAAGGAGTGCTGGGGTGGTTTGGTCATGTGGAACGTATGAACGAGGAAAGGATGGTTGAGAAAATATATGAGGCGAGTGTTGAAGGCAACAGGAATAGAGGGCGTCCGCGAAAGACCTGGCACGATCAGGTACTACAAGTATTCGAGGATGGCCCCGTTAAAAGCCGCAACAACCGTAGAACTTGTATGAGAAGATGTATGAATGTGGCCGAAGCAAAAGTGGTGTGCCAGGATAGAAGAGCGTGGCGTTCAATTCTCTCTGCCTGCCCCTGCGGGGAAACGGCGTGATGGTTAGTTAGTACGCCTTAAAAGTATTTTTTGCGCTTTTAAGGCGTACCTTACGATACGAGTCCACACATATATCGTGGGCTCAATACTAGAATTAGATAACTCGAATTTTGGTAGTTCCTAAAAATCTTAAAATACTAAGCTGTTTAACGTTGAAACTAGATCATTTATGCGTGCCATTTATATTAATCATTTACAAAAATAGATACGAAAAATGAATAAAGATTAAATGCTGTTACAAAGTGGGTATCTCGTGATATATCTACTATATTCAAGATATCACAAAATTCATTTTTTTTCTATTCGGGGCACTCAACTCAATATATCTATTCTATTCAATATATCACAAATTTCATTTCGTCTATTCACGATATCACAAATTTCATTGTTTAAATCAGGGCACTCAACTCTACCGAGATAATTGCCCTTGAAAAATGGGGCGTATTCTTGAAATGAAGACTCCTCGGGAAAAACAATGTCTGTCAAGAAATGTTTATTTAGAGAAAAACAGTTTTTTTTATAGATTCAAAGTCCATATTTCTTTCACTAATGCTCTTTTTATATAAATATTCTATGTATGTACGTATATTAAATGTATGTATGTACTGTCAAATTGACAACGACGTTTTTTGACGTTCGGTGGGCGTTTATTCCTGTTTCTCGCGTTGGATAAACAGATATAAATTTAACTATTACAGCGGACCACGAAGGTTTTACCCGATTTTGATTTTTTCTATAAAATAATAAAAAAAAAGTGACATTAATTGTTTTTCCTGAGGAGTCTTCAAATATGCTAGCATCAAGCAATATGTATTATTCCAACAAATCGTATTTTCTCTGTACCTACATAGATACTTAATTTTACTCGTATATCTATCTATCTTTCTGTACTCGGCGTCAGAAAATATTCAAAATATCATCATTCTTGGCACTACAACCCTTGGTGGGTCTTGGCCTCCTCAATAATTTTCCTCCACTCATCTCGGTGTAGTGCCAGCTCTCTCCAGTTTCGAAGCTCTAAGGCAGAGATATTTTTGAGGACATTCAAAATATATGTCGCTTTAATGTCGGTTTAAATTAAAATTTTTGCTCTATACGAGTATGTCTTTCCGACACCATTTTGTGCCGTGTTATAATTTAATAATTTTTGGAATTGGAATTGCAACACACTAAGCCGATTGAATCCCAGCGTGGAAATTAGCCAACACCGATGTAATTAATGATTAGTACTCTGTTAACTGATTGCATTTCGCGTTCCAGGTGTCCAACTGGTTCAAGAACAGGCGGCAGAGGGACAGGGCGGCGGAGCACAAGGACAGGTGAGACCACATCCCACATCCTATATTATTTCCTCTCGCGACACTACCGGCTTCCCCCGATTCGCGACAGCTTTTAGTGGCCCTCATCGGTCAAAATAATTGATCCACTCGTAGCAAGAAATTTGTACCGTCAGAGAGGCGACAGGAAGGATCCATCTTGTTTCAACCCCCAGTCATCTTAAAAGGTCATCGAATTCGGTGGTTATGCTCGGCGTATTTCAAGATCGTTTAAGGCATGGTTTACATTTATATAGAACTAGGACACTGGACCTTCTGGACACACCGACACATTCCGCCTTTCAGTTTAGAACCTTATAGAATTTTCCGGGATTTTCTAGAACCTTCTCCTTCCAGAACTTTCTAGAGCAGGTTTTTCCGGAACCTTCTGGACTCACCGACACAGTCGGCGGGCCCATTCTGGAACAATCTGAAGCATTTGCGCCCTTCCCAAAACAAAACAACGTGCTAGAAAGCACATTTTCATCACCCACTCCCACCCACGCTTAGCCACCCCCACCAAACTCGCATATTTTCGATGTGACACCAAGGGCTACCCACCACCATAACCACCATGTGGAGAAAACTTGGTATATATATAAAAATATATTGATTCTCTGCCACTTCTATAACCCTATTGTGTCTTCTTTATATTAGTGAAAACCAGAATCTTTTATTTTTTATGGGAGAACTTTTCAAATCCTCTGGGAAGCCGCGTTTTTGATTGTAGCTGTGAAGAAAATTTAACCCAGATCCAAGATGGTGGCAGATAAAAACAAAATAAAAATTATTTCGAGTTTCACAACGATAGGGTTGCCTATGGAAAAAAAATAAAACATACCTTGGTCAAGCAACCATTTTTTTTTAAATGAGGTGAATAATTTCACACGGAATGATGAGTCTGATGAATTCACCAGTTGCATTTTCCGTAACAATCATGTCGACCGCTATTACATAACTCTTGAACTCATATTGCAATCTCGGCGTTTGACAGAACAGTTGTGCATTCATTTCTAAAGGACTTATGTCCTTGACCCCCGCGGTGACAGGGGACTCTCCGGAAGACACTGTGATATGACTCCAGCAGAACGTCCAAAATCGAATATCAACGCACTCATATTATTCGTATAAAATATTCGTTTGTTTTACGAACATTTTTTTTATTTCTTTTTATTTATTTAATTAATAATATCTATATATAATAATTTAATACAATGATACCTAAAAAATGTTTACAATTCATTTTTTTTGTATGTATATACCTCACCAAAAAGAATTATCATTCTTATATATATTGTGGTGAGGGATAACCACATAAAATCATATAGGTAGTAATCTAATTTAACAAGCAATGAGATAGGTAATATACTATTTATTTAATATATCAAAAATCTTAATTAATAATACAATAATATATAGAATAAACAGTCAAGTAAATAATAATATATAATAAGCAGGCAAAAGAGACCAAATTCAATCACAAAAGTCAATTCTACAATAAATGAGAACCCAACGGGTTCACTTGTGGAATATACACACAAAACGCAACTGCAAAACATTCATATATTGACTAATTTCTTCATCCAAAGAGTTCAAATATTAATGTAAAACTAATATTTTCGTCACAATGATAGAAATATTGACATTTGACACATGTCTTATTTTATAATTTTGGGGTAAAAATCATCATTGTAGCAATCTTGCTATTATAAGAATATGTATAGCGGAATAATTGTTAAAATGAATCAATTCCCCGCTAAACTGAGAGGGAGGGTATCTGAGGGCTGCCCCGCCCTCGACCACTGGTTCTGCGCATGCTCCGAGACTGCGAGGGTCCTCCCCTCCTCTCACCACCCTGCTGTCTCCCTCCGTCTCAAGACGAGAGCTTCCTGCAATATCCGACAACGACTTCGTAACTTTACGAACGAATTCGCGTATACAATAAGCATCCGTAATCGATTCAGGCTCCATTTCATAGATGAAAAATCTATTGGGTGTTAGTTAAACTCATTCCCGTAGGATATTTTCGCGAGCTAATCTAATATAAACATCTTTCCATTTAAGAAAGACAATCGAATTAGTATGTGTAAGTCGTGCGTACGAGCACAGTATACTAAGAACAGTAATATGTCTTCATACAAACTGGCCGCCACCCATTAGAATGTTTGCGTGCGTGCTCGGCGCCGTGTACGCACGCACTGTGACACACACATTGACATAGAATATGGGGGCACAAGGCGGCGGCAGTAAGGGCCGTGCCTTCGGTGCCATTCGCGCTTGCAGCCGCCGCTTTAAAAAAAAATGCGCTTCCTGAAAAAAATGCTTTTTTTTTGTTTGTGATGCTTTACTAAAAAGGTGTGTTGATTATCACAAAGACTGTGAGTTTTTAAAAGTCTAACTTGATGTTAATCAGCTTTCTTGCAATTTAAGTGCAGAAACTAGGTATACTAATTACAGAAATTATGCGACAGATCGAAATTTACTCATGGTCCCACCCGATGACTTTGTTGCCAATATAGAGAGGATGGAGCAGGTCTTTCGCAAAGAGTTCGAAAAGGACCACATAAACATTAAAATCGGCACATCAATTTTTGAACAATTAAAAGAATTTGAATTTTATTCGGGTTTAGTGTCTACCTTACGCGTCGGAATCTCAGACGCTACGAGTTAAAAGAAAGGGAGTAAAAATAAAGTGAGCGTCAACGCAAGAGTAGGCTAATAACTCGCCGACAGGCCGGAGATAAACTACTGTTCTGGGTATACTGTGGTATGAGGCACATTGCGTTTTATACCCGATGTTTATACCCGTAAACACCAATACAGAGAAACAATGTACGTGAATGAATGAATGAATCAGTTCAGGGCAGTCCAACATACTTTTAATAATTTTAAATAGGAACACTATGTCGCTGACATCTCTTCTGTATGATAATTTTAACTTTTAATGGGGTCATCCCTTCAATATTTGTTTTGTCTTTCCATGCCAGGTCTTTCGCGGACAGGTCAGGCGGTCGCCACTTGGCGATAATGATATTATTTTAATTATTCAAATATTACAAAAAAGAAAAAATATTCCTTGTACCTACATTCTGGACACCCGTTGACACGAGACACGACAAGCTTAATACCTGCTTTAGGTCTAGCCGTATCGGTGTCTATCGGGTGCGGTTGCAAGTCCCCCTCCTGATTGAATAATGGTAAACACGGCCGCGAGATGTGATCACAGCATCGCCCTCCCCAGGGAGGGGGGGGCCGGCGATAATTGAATGCCGATCCGCAAATTGTCCCTCCCTAGCGGCACTTCCCCGCGCAGAGGGCGGCGGACCACCGGCGCGTGTCGCACGTGGTGACGTAGCGTAATTACTAAATATTACACTTATGTAATAAAATGAATAATTTATATAAATTAACTTTGTAAAAACCACTTATTTATTGAAAAAATTCAAAATGTTTCGAAGCCAATGGCTTCTTTGTCAGATAACAAAAATAATATTTAAAAATCGAAGTATAGATCAAAATATTAAAAAGTTATATATGGAAAATGACAATATAAAGTACCTACTTAACATGAAAATAAATTTAAAAGATAACTATTTGCAAAAAGGACCTGATTATTTAAAACATTCAATTTACTATTTACACTCTTTTCCAAAATTTCTTATTTATCAAATTGTGATTCTGTATAATTTGTATGTAAAATTTGTAAACCCTTATTAATATCAAAAGAATGATCCATAGCCAAAAGATGGTTAGAAAACTTAAAATTGTTTTTTTTTCCTATATAAAAATAATCACAATCATTATAAATTAATTTATAAACACCCGATTTTTTAAAAAAATTATCCTTATCTTTATTATTTAATATGTATTTTTTAAATTTATTGTTAGTATAAATAGCTGATTGAATAACATTTGAGATATTTTTAACTATTGAATTAGATATTTAATTATTTATAAATATAATTTAATATAAATATAATTAAAAAAAAATGAATGGTTGAATCAAATTACGCACTAAGTACCATTACCGACAAACTGAGGAAAACAAGATATAGTGAGTAAAAATGTCATATATAAGTTTTTATGAGATTTAAAAAAAAATCTATACTATACATTCTACCTGTCTTTTCTACATAAAAACTATAAGAAAAAGTTTTCTGTGTTTCCTGTAATTAAGTTGCGAAATATGCATTTCAAACAACTCCAAGTACCCAGCGCTCTTTCCTATGAAAAGCATTAAGGCCCGGTTGTTTCAAGTTCGATCAAAGTAAGCGATCGATCAAAGCATAGATTTTTATGAAAACGGATCGTCTGATTGGTGGATAACGTAAAATCTATGCTTTAAAAAAACGCTTACTTTAATCCAACTTGAAACAACCGGCCCTAAGTCCAACGTCTGTGTAGTTTAACATTAGGTAAGTACCCCGAGCATATTCAAACAGTATCCCTTGTCCGTAACAAAATACCGGGATGAATGTTAATTTCAAAACACAAAATAAATCGTACCTCATTTACTGGTGGATTTTTTGCTGGAATGATATTCTGAATTATTGATGCATATTCCAGGCCTTGTGTTTTTCTTCTTTTATTTGTATTATATTATTTATTACACCTTTTCCTTGTTGTTTGTATGGGGAGCTCACACGACGCGCACCCTACTTGGTCAACCATTTTCATACAATCTGAAGTTAGCGGACCATGGCACTTAGTGCCGTTTTTAAAATAATACGCCGTGGTACTTGGCGATGTCGCGATTCAAACTAGCATAACAGGTAAATGCAACATTGCAGGGATATAATGCATTACTGGGGTTAGTGGCGATCTCATACAGAACCAAGCTGCATACTTAGTTTGAAAAATGAAATTTTGGTACTTAGTGCCTATTTTACTGCAACCATTCAAATAAGTATACATAAAAAAACACATTCTCAGTAATTAGACTAAAATACCGATTGTACTACCCACACGATAAGTTATTTTGCCACTACTATACACCTGTGTCTCAAAGGCACTAGCAAAAACTTTTCAGGTGGATTCCTGCCTTGATAGTGAGTTGAATGTTTTCGATATTTCTTAGAAAAAAACTGTCGAGGTATGCCTAAGGGGTGTGCAATAAATATGCGGAAAAAATCGGTAATTATTGTAATTAAAATCATTTAAAAATAGTAAAACCAAGGCAATATGACCTATTCTGAAAAAAAGCAATATTGTTGTTGGTGATCGCTACTCCATTGTTACCGCAAAAATACAGAAATGTCAAGACATTATCAATATTTAAGATAAATACCAATATTTTTGGGTACATACATACATACAGAGTATAACAGAGCTAGTCCACATTACTTTACAATGGATTCATGACTTCATTATGAGTCAAAAATGTTTCAGCAATCATGAAGGATCATATATCAATAGTTAAGGAGACGTGCAATAACAAAATTTGCATTTTTTTTCAATATTTCTGACTTATTTTTCGCAAAAAGTAGAACTATCATTACAGTAATAAAATGATAAGAATCTTTTAAATTTTTATTTTTATTTTTATTTTTGCCAGATTTTTATCATTTATTCGACTTGTATTAGAGCGAGTGAATTTTTCATAATCGATATAAGTTACTGTTATGATAGTTCAACTTTTTGCAAAAACTAAGTCAGAAATATTGAAAAGAAAGTGCAAGCTTTGATTACTATTTAATTAGGTCATTGGACATTTCCGACTCATTATCAAGGCAGGAATCTACGTGTAGAGTTTTTGCTGCTAGCCATGAGACATCCTGTATTTCAGTTAGTCACGCTCGTCATCAGGTGAAAATAACTGATTATTGAAGTGTAAATTACACTTATGATGATGAAAGGAATTGCTCTTCTTGGAATTATAGTCGTGACAAAATAACTTTGTAACAAAGAACGTGCCTGCAGAGCAAGGTTTAATTTAGTGAAAATAAAAATAATGCTGAACCACAAAGTAGCTGCCATATCAATGAGTAATAAAATAGGCACGTGCCATTTTGTACAGCTATTTTGTACAGTCATCAAAAAATATTTCTGACATTAAGAGGACTTTGCGCATATTGATTAGAAGTAGAAATCCGTGTGCGAATTTGTCTTCCATGATATTTTTGTCGAACGTCATCTTTTCTTTGATATTTTCATAAATAATTGCACGCATTTGGTTACCTATAAACTAAAACCTGCGGAAATCAGACGTCACATCCTGTCTAGCCGTACGTCAAATGTCAATCTATTCACTATTGATGCTACGTTAGTCACTTGGGTGAATTTGAATTTCTCCAGCAGCAGTTAAAATGGTTTAAATATTATTTATTTAATCTCTTCTGTTTGTGTAATTTTTCTGAATAAAGAGTAGTTTTGCCATGAAATCGAACGTCGTGTACATTCTCACTGATCGACAATATGTTGGGAGACAAATAAACAAATATAACTGAAGCATTTATCGTTAATTCAAACTAATTTCGCACTAGTAACTCGTCCGTGAAACACTTTACATCCGCTGGTTGTTCGCTGATTCTATGGTCTCTCGCGGCTGTCAACAGTGTTGCAATAAACTAACTACCGGTCATGTTTCCCATTATATAGAGTTTCCAGACATCTCGAGAATTTATTCGGAATTTCCCCCGTTTATTCTAGATCCTTCTAGTATTTTTACAATATACTGTATAACGTCAATAGTGCTGGGATGTCCTTTTTATTTCTACACTCGTGACAATATATTATATTTGTGTTGTTTTCTCTTTCTACCGATCTCAAGTTGTTGATCTCTGAGTTTATTTCCAGATAATTAACACGTGTACACGATCTGAGATTTATCTCGACCGAATCTCATCGAGTCTCATCCCTTGGACAAGGGGCTACAAGAGCAATATTATTAATGCTATTATAACAAGAACGCCCTTTTCTTTGTCTTTCAAACAATAAGCAAATAAAAGCAAGTTATTTTCCTCCGGTAGTCGGTCCCCGTGGTCCCCTCGCGTCCAACAAAGGTCGGCAATATTCGGATAAAGGAGATGTGCTGGACCAGCCTCCGGAGCACAGTGGAGCAGAAAGATGCTGTACAATGCTTATGAGGTGATTACAGTACCCTCGTCTCGGAGATTATCCCGTCAGGCGGAAATACCTGTCAGCCTATACCTTATTGGGTATTATGCGGTGTCGCCAGCGCCGAAACTAGGGTGGGCGAGAGAGGCTACTGCCCCCGGGCGCAGATTATGCAGATTAATTAATGAAAAAGATAAAAATTTTATATTTTTTTTACATCGAAGACCAGTGATACTTAGTTTAGAATTAACCATCGGTTGATACATAAGGGGTTACACCACCCAGGGAGAATAAAATTTAGCTAGAAATTGAGTGATTTTTTATAAGGAGGTGATTAATTATATTTTTATAGGCATTTATTAAGGCAGACATTAAACTACAATTTTGTTGGAATTTTTTACAAAAAAAAAAAACAAAATGCCACGTTATGTATATTTCTGCAAAACCAGAATAGAATCTGCCTCGGTTTCTCATAAAGGGTTAATAAATAATGAAGAGTCTGGGATCCGTCGAAAACCAAAAAAAATTAAATTCAGAGAAAAACTCATATACAACATCACATTCCAAGAGATGTCTCTGATCCTAAATATTTTTCCGTTAAAGACCAAAAAAAAATCTACCCCACTCTTCCGCGACCGACTTCTCTGCTCGAATAAAATGACAAAAATTAGGTTACTTATAAATTACACCTGATGATGCGAGGGATTACTATTATAGTTTCCAGTGGAGTAGATCTGGAAACTATAATAGTGATAAATTTAACAAAGTTCAGTTTAGTGTTAATTAAAAGAATCTTCCTGTTTTTTTCACTCGTACTTTTTCAAAATATCATCATCATTGAAGATTTTTTTCACTCGTACTTTTTCAAAATACCCACCATATACCCTGGGCTGTTTTATGCGCCGAAGCGTCTCATTCGCCGCCTGGTTGGCATTATTTTATGCTAAAGCGTCCTCTCCGCCCGGCCTTGCGTCCCAGCATTACAAGAAGCAAGACCAGGCGAGTCGGTCGCGCAAAACCTTCAATGTCCCATGCTAAAAGTCTTTATTTTTAAAAGAGGTTTTACAAAATTACAATAAAAGAACATCTATAATCTAAAAAATACAACATAAGAACACCCGAGGAGACATCGCACGGGACAAAAATAAATCAACACCCCTCCTTGGAGGGAAAGGGACAAAACAAAAATAAAAACATGTAGCACTTGTGTCAGAAAAGGTAAAACCACCGGTATGACACCGATCAGGAGAGACAACGTAAAATTGACAAAATATGATACAAAACAGAAAGATAACATGGTTGTGCAAATAAAATGGAAAATAACGATAGAAAACACAATGAAATTAACAAGAATGTAAAGAGAAAATAGAAGTAATAAACAGAAAAAGTGAAATTGCAAGATTATTAAAAGAAAACAAAGAAAGACCAATGTAGGGCAGCATGGTCAAGGGTACATCAGGACTACTGAGCAGGACCCCTCAGGATTTCCCAACGGGTCACCCAAATTCCCACGAACACTTTAAAAAGTCTGAAGTTATGCTCACAACTCACAAGGTCGGCATTTGTAAGACGCCGACCTGTTCCATGTGGCCCATTTATGCCCTCAATCAAAGCTTCCCTTGCATCCCTCATCAAAGAACAGTCCCACAGGATATATCCCGGAGTCTGGGCCACACGAGCACAGACGCACCAAGGGTGGGTGGAGAGAATATCATCATCAGTAGAATGTTTTGAATTATGTAAGGGGTGCATTTATTTTACTTCCTCGGGCGCTGTAATACCTAATTCAGCCCTAGATGTCGTACGCGGGGTTCCGCAAGGCTAGGAGTGACGACCGGCACAGATTTTCTCTTGTTCCACTTTTTTTTTTACTTTTTAGGTATTAATTTTTATCAGTGAAAATAAAACGAAAAAAATGCTTAAATTTTGCGCAGAATTAAAGCTGGACTTATTTGAATCTGGGTGAATTATTTATGACGGTGGCTTCAGTTATAAAGACACAAGAAGAAAAAAAACTAACCCATAAAAACCAAGTTTTTATTTTACTCCCTTTCTTTATAAATTAAGTTTACCATCATGTAATAATTGATTGACTGAAAATGAAACATGTCTAGACAAATATCTATGTCAAAAATCTCTAAAAATATGTCTTTATCATTTAATTTCTTCCCAAAAAACCAAAGTGTGCTGTCATCTATGAACCAATTGTCATAAATTTTCGAAATTCGTAGTGAAGTACCTATTATACATACCGACGGAGTAATTCAAATTTCAAATATTCCGTGATGTTATCGGGTCGCCGGCGCCGTTGGTAGTAATCAAACTTTTGTAATGATTCCAATTTGAAAAACCATTAAAATTTCTAAAAATCCAAAATTATACTATAATTATTATTATTTTTTAACGAAAAATTGATAGACCTTCTTGATCGTCGCCACGAGTCTGCTTGCAAAGTTTCAGCTCGATTGGATCACGGGAAAAGGGTCAAAAATCGATCCAAAGTTTTTTCGACGGCAAGCAGGCAAGCAAGCAAGCAGATGCCACGAGTTAATATAAAGGGAGTAATGAAACAAAACTGTGAAAAAATCATTAAAATATCTCTACAAGTGAATAAGTTATGGGACTTGAAAGTTGCGTTGCAAAAATAATTTCCTCTCATGGCACGGTCTGGCGTGTGACGTCACTTGACCTATCTGACGCGGCTCCTGTTCGCTTGATGTCTGTGTTGCGACGATCTCGACTAGGTCAAATGACGTCACAGGCGGCACATGCCACATTCGTACCACGCTAAGATACGTAAACTTAAATAATCTATTTCTCAGTCATTTATTGATAGATTTCAAAAAAATTCTCACTGGTTCATTACTTTTGATGTACATTTTTTTAATTCCATTAAGTTAAATAGAAGATTATAAACATTATTAAACTTCTCCAATCGTGTCTCCGGCGAGTGTGAAAAAGTTTTGCAAATTTTTTATCCAATTTGCTCGTATTCCGATAGCATCTGATTAAATCGTTAAATTATGAACATGTAAGGGAAATGGAGACAAAAGCGCCACTATCCAGTAGACGAAATTTAGATAATGAGTACCTAGCTGATTTTAAAGCCAGAGCGGAGATTATAAAATTAATATGCTTTCGATAAAATGATTCTAAAACACAATAATAATCACGAATATCTGATTTCAAAATCAGTTACTGCGATAGCCTTCTTCTTCTTCTTCTTAAATGATTTGTTGTCAGGAATTCTACGATCCACAATGAAACGCCAGAATGTTCTTGGTTATTCGTTATGTACAGATTACAACAATATTTCGTGGCTCCGACTTAGCTCTCCAAGTCCATGCTTACGAATACACACGACACGGCATTTACGGCGCGGCGCGACCTCTTATCAGTTCTCTCACACATCTCTCTTCCCTTTCACGAACTCAGACAGACGTCACATCCAGATACATTACAGTTATCAGTTGTGAAATTTACCCTCTTTGGCAGATAATCATATTCAAACACGTCGCCCTAACCTGTTTTCGCGTAATTTGCATGTGGCGCTTTTGTTTCTAATCCCCTCGCATAATTTAATACGTTCCTCTTGGCAAAGTGGTTAAGACTCGCCTGTTGACTCGGGGGCTCAAACCTCGTCCCAGGAGACCGACGAGCTAATCCTGTATTACCACAAGGGCTTAGGATGGTTGGAAAATAATAAGTTGTGATGTCACATGCATTGCAGTGCATCAAACAATTTTAAGAAGAAAAAATATATAAAATAGAGCGCGTGTAATAAATTATTAAAAATAATGAGTCGAAAAAGTTCAAGCAACGATTTCCTAATGTCAATACTTAAAGTTAGCAATTTTTCTATATTTATGACTTGTTTTCTGTAAAGCGTTGGACTTTCATCAAAGTAATTTGTATCGAATATTAAAAATTAATTCGCTTTAACACAAGTCAAATGAAATAATTAAAAATTTTCATAAAAATACTGGTTCGAATGTTTTACAGAAGATCGGTCAAAAATATTGAAAAAAATGCAAATTTTGAAGTATCATAGCTTGTCTCCATATCTATTGATATTATGACATTTTTGAGTCGTGTAAGTTAGGTAGGAAAGTATTGTGGACTAGCTCTGTTACAGTCTACATATCGACTAACTCAACTATGTCATATTACGCAGTCTTGTTAGACACCTCTTATAATATCAAACTGTGATGTGAGTAATCCATTAATTCATACACGAGCACTACTTTTCTTATACAGGGATGCAGTTATCTGTATGAGTTTACCCTTCGTACCGTACTCAGAAAAAACCTTAACCATATATCAATTTATAATACGCCTTTTGCAGATTCACACAGATATATATTTTTTATTTTTTGCCAAAAACTGCTCCATGCACCCCCTTCCCCTCGCTAATGCTCCTTGTAGATCCCACGACTTTTGTTTCGTCTTCATCCATACTCTCTGCCTTATTCTTAACGTAAAAATCATGTCTTGACTGGTATCACATAACATTGTCGCTTCTTCAGTCTTGACATTTGACAGATTTTTTATGTATTTTATTTATTTAATTAATAATATACCTATATAATATATTATTACATAGATAGATACCTTGAAAATATTTACATTTTTTTTTTGTATGTGTATACCTCACCAAAAAGAATTACGATTGTTGTGTGTGGTGAGGGATAACCACTTACAATCATATCGGTAGGTAATCTAATTTATTAGACAACGAGAAAGGTAATATATTATTTATCTAATATATCAAAAATCTTATTTAATAATAGAATACATAGAATAAGCAGTCAAATAATAATAATATAGAATAAGTAGTCAAAAGATGTATTGATATTTCGCATAGAAACTTTAGGCCATTTCTATTTTTTGTCTTATTAATATAACAACGTCATTATCATGATAATTGAGCGGTGTTACTATTAAAATTGGCACCTACAGTTTGCCGAGCTCAATAGCTCTACAGATTCCGCACTCCATGCGGGACCCTCCGCCTTCGCACGGAGGCATATTCGAACCCGCGCCACCGAGCGAGCGTCCCGGCATGAGGCATACGCGCGAGCGCCGTAAATCTCGAGCCCGCATTCCACAGCCGAAACAGAAAGGGCGCTGTTTGACAAAACCGTTTATTACCGGCGATACAGATCTCGGGCCGCGCGTCCACCGTTTTGTCTGCCGCGACGCTAACTGCCCGTCCCGTGTCGTGTCGTGTCGCGCGCTGACCGCTTTATGTCCCGGGTTCACATAAACACCTACCGCGGCCATTGTTCCGCACCCACCCAAGGTGGCGGGGTTAGCCTCGGGTCCCGTTTCTCGCTGCTTATTCTTTATCAATAAAGATTTTTCTTTTTTTATCAGTTTTAAAATCAATCTGATTTTAAAACTGCGTCATTTGTTGACATATTGGAATTTTTATTTTTAAATTTTAACAGTAAAAAGAACTTACATTGAACTTACATTACAGGATTGAATATAAGCTTTGCCTTACAATATTTAAGGCTATTCACAACATGGCCCCTCAATACATAACCGACTTCTGCATTCCATTCTCCGCAAACAATAGACAACTAACACTTCGCTCAGCATCAACATCTAATACAAATAGGTTAGCTGAAGTAAATCGCGTCCACAAAACTAATTTCGGTGATCGTGCTTTCGCGGTGGCTGGACCAAAGTTATGGAACAAACTACCTAATAAACTGAGACAAACAGACAGCTTACCACAGTTCAAAAAACAACTTAAGACGCATTTATTTAGACAATCCTATAAAAACCTATAGAATCTGACCACAACAACGCTAGCTAATGTTTTCCACTCCTATTGTGCACTCCGCGAAAACACCTAATTCTTTCAGTCACTCCCAACTATTATAGTATTCAATTTTAATTCCACTTCTTGTATGCCACCTAGTGAATAAGTAATAGTAAATAAGTTTTTTCTTTTCTAGCAGTAAGTTGTTTTGTAAGATAATGATTTTTCTGTGTAAAGCGCCCTTGAGGTGAGTATTCGCGAAAACGGCGCTATACAAGTTATCCAATTATTATTATTATTATTAATATTAAATAGTGGGTGAATACTCAAAGTGCAGTGGTAAAATACAAAATATTGTTTAAAATTAGTGGTAGTATTTTAACCGGTGACACACTACTCGCTATTTGAGATTTGTATCCAATTGCGTCTATGATTAGCAACTATTTTTTTGCAATTAGACGGGCATCCATCGGTACTAGACAAGAATTATCCTAGTTATGCATCATCGACAGAATCAAACACAAATCCCAAATAACCGTACTGAAAATAACCTGTTAAAATAACGGTTTAACCATCACTATTTATGTGAATAAAAGGCGCTTTAAAATCATCAAAAAACGTAAAAATTTCTGAATTAAAAATTTACAACTTTATTAATATTAAACATTTCATAATTATCTTAGTACAGTTTTATCATTATTATGCTAGCTTTATACGTGTAAAAAACATTCTGCGTAAATATAATTCAGTAGCTGTTGGTTATTTCTAAGACACTAAAAACGAATTTTTTGGTCGCGACCTTTCGATTGATGCTTATATTTTCTTAATTATTGTAAATAATGTTCAGTTTATTACTTTTGTATAGTTATATCTAAGTTATCGCCCTTAAAAAATGTTAGTCTAGTATATACATTCTGATATAAATGAATATTAATAACCCCGAAATATGCATTTGCAGTGAATGTCCAGCCTTAACTAGGGCTTACAAATTTACGGGAAAATGGCATTACCTACTCATAAATCGGTAAAACTCTGAATATATACCGGTTTACTGATAATTTACAGGTAATTATTAAGGTGTGCAAAATGAATATTATTGCATTGTACATGGTGCCTCGCAAAAATATTGATGGGAGTCTTCTTTGTCAACATATATTCATCACATCATTCCCGATAATGTACCTTACAGTGGGATCCGAAACGTCGGTCAGAGAGGTCAGATGTACACGGCAGAATATCCCAGAAAACTACACATAGAAGATCCTGAACGGCCGTGAAAACCTGAGAACATTTTTTAAATAAAGCATTGCTTTTCAACTTTACCAGATATGTGCATTTATGGTCACATATTTGATGATTTTACATTGAGTTATACAATTCTGTAAACGGCTTTAAATACAGTGAGTTAGATCTTGCCTTTTTTCAAATTTATTCAATTTTCTAACTGTAACCCGTCACAAATGACGGTACTTTTATATGTCGGTTCCTAAAGAATAAGTATTTAATTATTTATGAAAAAAAAAGAAGAAAAGAAAAAAGATTTTATGCTATAAAGAAGTTACAGACGTTACACGAAGTTATGACGGACGGACGGACAACGAAATTACTATAATTGGGATGTTAATCTTGTTCTAATGCTTGTCCGATTATCGTAGCGACCATATATGATCATATTCTTCTCCAGTGGGCATGACACTGGCTCCCACACCGAGGGTTCCGGGTTCGATTCCCGGTGAGGTCGCAATTAATCTATGTGATTCACTCAAGCCTGGGTGTTTTGTGATGTGTTTCGCTTCTGTAATTGGGCCTCTTGGCCTGTTGAAGCGGAAAAAAAGGTTATGATGCTGTTGTGTGTACACACTTTTAGTGCCATCTCCTATCGGAGGTCGGCGATCATATTGGCGATTACGTTCACCGTCGCACGGAACAACAGTCGAGGTTCGCTTGTAAGAGTCCCTCAAGCTACGCAGCCATGAGATGCGGCGTCTTCCTACGCTTCTTTTTCCACTTATTTCCCCCTGGATGATGAGTTGGTTAAGACTGTACTTTGGTCCTCTCGTAATATGTCCGCGATACTCCAGCTCCCTTATCTCGATGGTCCGCAGCACTTCTCGATCTTTCTCCACACGTCGGAGGACTTTAACATTCGTAACTCTATCCATCCAGGAAACTTTCATTATAATTCAGAGCTACATCTCAAAGGCCTAGACTTTAAGGATTAATTCTTGGTTTAGTGTCTATGCTTCCAACTTACATTAGAGAAAGGCGAAAATATAACATCGAACCGTACGCGTTCTTAGTTGCAGGCTTGTATTAGGTCCTTACATATGAAATTGGCGTTTAGTATGGGAGGAACATAAAGCCGATTTTTTTTTTATTATAATATATTTATTTAATCAAAGTATGTACCATTGCTATCTATGCACTTTTGCCATCTCATAGGTAGTTCATCGATCCCTTTACTAAAAAAACCATTCGGACGGGAATCAATAAAATCTTTGAAGGCGGTTTGGACTGCCCCATCGGAGTTGAATTTTTTCCTTTGCAAGAAGTTATCCAAATTTCGAAAAAAATGGTATTCGTTGGGGCAAGGTCCGGGAGAGTACGGTGGATTTCTTAGACATTCCAATTGAAGCTCCTCTAATTTGGTAGCCGTCTGTTGTGCAGTGTGTGGTCTAGCGTTATCATGAAGCAGCAGTGGCCTAGAGCGATTAACCAGCCTCGTTGTTTAGCAGCTAGCTTTTCCATCATGGTTTGCAGTTGCTGACAATAGACATCTGCCGTAATCGTCCGGCCAGATTTAAGAAAGCTGTAGTGAACGACACCAGCACTAGTCCACCAAACGCTCACAAGTAACTTTTTTGGAGTCAATTTTCGCTTGGGGCATGGTTTGGCTGGTTCGGCAGGGTTCAGCCATTTCGATGAGCGCTTCCGATTATCGTACAGGATCCACTTTTCATCACAGGTAATGATTCGATTTAAAATCCTTTCATTATTGTGCCGGTTGAGTAATGCAACGCAGCAGTCAACGCGCGTTTGTTGATTTGCTTCACTCAATTCGTGAGGTACCCATCTTTCAAGCTTTTTCACCTTACCAATTTGCTCCAAGTGGATTAAAACAGTTTTATCACTAACACCTCAGCCTGCAGCTAACTCGGATGTGGTTTGCGATGGATCCGCTTCCACAATAGCCTTCAATTCTTCATTATCAACTTTGGTCTCCGGCCGTCCACGGGGCTTGTTCTGCAGGTCGAAATTTCCAGAACGAAAACGTTGGAACCAAAAACGCACTGTGTTTTCTTTTGCGGCACCGTCGCCATACACATCATTAATCCTTCGAGCCGTTTCTGCAGCACTGGTGCCACGGTGGAACTCGTACTCGTAAATACCGCGATATTTCAAGTTTTTCATTTTGTAAACTGAGTGACGCAAAGAAAAAAACAATTGAGGAAAAAACAAATGAATTATAATTTTCAAAACACAAATACATGAGTAAATAGCTGTACAAATTTGGATTTGGAATTCCTAACCAAAGAGAAGATATTTGAGATCAAATTTGCCAGTACGGCAAAACGCCAATTTCATATGTAAGGACCTAATATTAGCGATCATCATCCTGTTTGCAGCAGATAGAAATAGTACGACCGTGGATTTCCCAAACTATTGCCTTAGATTTTTCATCGATGTTCTTCGTCGGTGGTCCATATCCATTTATGACATAGTAAAGAATGAAGATGTTACGAAAGCATGTAAAGCTGATTTATTTATTTATTTACTTATATACGCCCATTACAGGCTTTTACATAAAAAATATTACATTAAATTCAAAAAGTATATACATTAAACAATATCAGAAATAAGCAGTAAAATATAAAGTATATGAATATAAAGTCGGTACATGGATAATCATTAAAAGGTATAAGCAGTGAAAGTATCAGGTGTAAGCATTAAAATATGAGTATAAAAATTAAAATTATAAATGATCTTAGCATAGTCGATAGAATGAAAAAAGTGTCTCTCAGATGGTTTGGGCATGTCGAGCGAATGAACGACGAGGGAATGGTAAGAAAAATATATAAGACGAGTGTTGACGGCGCCAGAAAGAGAGGACGATCGCGGAAGACGTGGTATAACCAGATTAATCAGGTACTGGAGGATGGTCCTGTTAGGAGTGTCAACAATCGTGGAGAGTTGTAGTCTTCCAGGACGATTCCGGGACGAGATGCAGGATCTGTTATTTACCTGAATGTGGCATGATGTGGCCAAAATATTGCAATGTATTATTGTCATTAGTAACTCTATCAATCTTGGTTATTTTTAGAAGCTGTCAGCAGATCTAAATCGAAGTAGATGAAAGTGATGTGATCCGGTTAACGAGGATCGATCCTGGAGACCAGAGCCCGGGGCTGGGTGGACGTGTTTGTTCAGGGCACAAAGGGTTCAGTTTAGTACCACATTGACATTAATTCCTTTCAGAACGGACCGAGGACGAGGGCAGCAACTCACAGATCCTTATCTCGCGATAAAATCTCGCCAGGCTTCGTCAAGCTTCCAAGTATTTTTGGCTGAGGAATTATTATTGGTTGGGTGGCGCTTAGTGCTTACGTCTTCCGCGGGGACGGGCTTCCTCGATTTAGCTGGTCCCGCCAGCCTCTTCGTATGTGACTTATGCCGTGTCAGAAGTATTTCAATATGCACATTTGTATTGCCACGTGTCGTCGCTGAGGGAGGAATGAATGAAAACACTGGAAATGAATCAGCGATTTATTAATTAATGGTGTACAAAGTCACTTAACGCTATTATCACTCGTTTTTTTTCAAATATGTTGACATAAATGTCCTTCTCCATTGTTCTCACTGCACGCAACTGCTTGTTACTAGTTTAACGATCAACGATGGAACGTTGAAGGTGCCCGGCGCGGGGACAGCACGGCCACGCTGCCGTAGTCGCTCTCCTATGCTATGGCTAGAATTAGCTGGAGATCTCGCCTTAATTATATCGGCTGTGCTACGAACAATCGCTCTTAATTTTTAACTGTAAAAAGTTGCGAATATTTTATACGAACTCTTTTTTTATGTTACCTTTACCCGTGGAGGCAGAGGGCGGACTGATTACTGCTTTCGAGGGCGTAAATTATATGCACTTTGTTGTGGACTGTTCACTTCTTCTACAATAGAGGTCGCCAGTGTGCAATATACTACTAGTTACGTCGGCGTACTTTAAGTAGCAAGTACTAGTTACGTCGGCGTCGGCGGACTTTACTGCGACGCCTCTCAAGGGTTGAATCAATGTCGTAAGAACAGGGCGCCAAATACTTGATAGTTTGTAACTGTCATCTCTATTGAAACTGGGATGTTTGTATATTGCAATGGACTCCCTCATTAATCTGGGTATAAGGTGCGGTAATGTTGATAAGATTTTTGTCTTGTCAAATCTGATGAAGTGACAGAGATCTTAATTTGATCGTTTTCAATCTATATTACATAGATTTTTCACGCAATGTAAGCGTGGGCGAGCTTATATCCACCGCATTCAGTCTTGCCTACTTCCAATTATTCCAGAAATTTTATACAAATTTCGAAATTTATAAAAATGAAAATTCTGAGAAGTATCAGCACATTACAAAAATGTGAATTCTGAGAATTTTGTATGAACACGTGTGTTTATTAATAACATGCAGCATTGGCGGCCTGAATCAACGTTCCCTCTAAGTTATGCACGCGTGCACGAGAATAATTTGCCAACATAGCGCAGACAAAAAAATATTTCGCTCATACTAATTTCAACAAGATACGTATAAGATATAGTAACATAACGTAAAATAATAACAAAATATGTATAGCCTTATAGATCAACCATCAAGTTTTGTAGGACACATGCAAAAATATACATTCGTTGGCTCCATATAAAAGGAGAAGACAGACGATAACAGAATGAGATGATCATACCAAAGCTGTAAGCGGTTGACCTTACATTGCTTAAGATATAGTTTTTAATTTTAGATATTTGTTTAGATATATAAGGGCCGGTTGTTTTATTTGAGTAATAAAAATAAAGAAATAAGAAAAAAGGATGTGTTTTTGCGTCTTGAAACGCCTTTGTGCAAAAATCTACTTATTTTCTTAACTTTTACTGTTGCTACTGATCGAATAATCGCCTTGTTAAGTTGTGTCGTAAATATATGTATATAGTGGTCTATGTTAAATAAATTTATGTTATTATAGCACATGCTATGGTTTACTAAGTTATGTAGAATCTCTGATTTTTACAGTAAAATTTTTTCTCAGATTTTATACTTTCTTTCGAAATAAAAATATACTTTTCAAGTAAGTCAATACAACTAGAACAAATTAATTCCTAAGAAGAACATGTAAAACTAAAAAAACGTTTTGTAACACAGATTATAAAATTGTAGACATAGAGACAAACTAAACCCCTTCTTTAGGCGAGAGGATTTGGACACAGCGGATGTATGTCCCCGTCGCATATATTTTAGACACATCTATAATGCGGTTTAATTATTTATTGTTGCATATGCAATTAAATCCCTTGAAAAAACATATTTTTCACTATAGATGTTTTACCACTACATTGTTTTTATATTATCTTGTTTGTCTGTCTGGACGGAATCTTATAATCGATATTTCGCCAGCTTTCCAATGTCTAATCGAGGTGAAATTTTGCGCTCATGACAATACACGATGACAATACATGAAACAGTTATCAGATTCCCTAAATATTTAATTATTATTTTTCTAAACCGAATCTCTTAGAATAAAAAATTATTTTTAGTATAAAAGGCGACTTTTTCTAAGACATTATACTTTTCAAGAGTGTTTAGTTTGACCATTCGCAATTATTTCAAAAATTTTAAAGCCCGTAGTAATTTTTTTAAACAAGTCAAACGAATTAGAACAAGACGTGAAACCAGACCGTGTACCAAGTTAGTTCATGTCTATCTATATTTTGATGGGCTGTGGTTTGTAACCAACCCTCACAAACACGATATTTTATTTTTAAGTGAAACTTCTTTGGGCACGTAGATTAAATTCAAACGATCAAAGGTCACAGTCATATAGATCCGCGTTACTTTTCCAACACCGATAAAATCGGACCAAAAATCGCTAAATTTGTCGAGTCAGCCACTTGGCAGAAAGGATATTATTTTCAGAGTTAAATTCAATGTTTATTTTAATATTAACAATTTTGGTTATTTGTTTCTGTTATTGATTTTGTATTAATTTCTGTATTAATTTACTAAGGGCCGGTTGCATCAACTTGGATTGTATAAAAAACGTAGATTTTCTACGAAAACGGTTTATATGATCGGTGGAAAACGCAATAATCGGTGGTTTAAAGTAAAGATTACTTTGAACCAAGTTGATACAACCGGCCGTAAGTCTGTAACTAATTATTATTTACCAGCTGCAACCCATCAACAAAGACCACACATTTTATTTTTGAATTTCAACATTTCTTTAAGTAATTAATTATTAGTTATATATTAAATATTATATTAATTTGTTAAAACAAACAAATCCTTGAGACGTCAATCTAAAATGTAAACTTTTATGTGTAAATTTGAATTTTGAAATGATATTAATTTTGAAAACGGAATGAGATCAGCTATTGGATTCTAGTTACGGTTATGGACGGATATCGACCAACCAATTTTAGTCGAAACATGAGAATTGCGAGGTTAGGTTTGCGATAGGTGCTTCGGTAAGGCAGCGGAGAAATCACTTTTCTAAAGGCATTGCAGACATCGGACACCGCAAATAAAGGTATTTAATTTGAGAGAGATATGTCATCTACAAATCTCCTTATTTGAGTACGACGAACACCGACGTATACCTGCACCTACATCGCGTTTATTCACTGCAAATGCATATTTTGGCATTTTTTTTACGAAAATGTAGGTTTTTATTATTCATTTATATCAGAAGTATACTCTAGTCTGCACTTTTTTTAGGGCATTAACTTAGATAGAACCTTTGTTCTTATATAAACCATAGTTTACAATAATAAAGAAAATATAAGCAGTAATCGACAGACCGCGGCTAAAATCGTTTTTAGTTTAGTTTTAGGCGGCGCGAAGTTTTAAGGAATATTTATATATACATACGTTTTATAATATGTTTTTTTTTATCATTATCTAGAATCCGTACTGAGGAAATTAAGAAGTATTTAATAATAATAAAGTTATAATGTTTTATATTTGCAAGAAAATTTTAAGTTTTTTTTTTAAATTTTAAAACGCTTTTTATTTATATAAAGAGATGATTTTAAACAGTATATTCTATTTATTCCCGTATTTTGAGGCTTTATTCACTAAATAAAATATGTTTTTTAAAATAAAAATACCTTGATTATTATTTAAAAATAAAAATTCCAATGTTAGAAATGTGCCGATAAATGACGCTGCTGCCGACGGCATTCTGTTTTACAATTACGTCATTTATTGGCACATTTCAAACTTTGGAATTTTAATTAAGGTGTTTTTATTAAAAAACTAACTTTTATGTAGTGAGTAAAGCCTCAAAATACGGGAATAAATAGAATATACTGTTTAAAATCATCTCTTTATGTAAATAAAAAGCGTTTTAAAATCGACAAAAAACGTAAAAATATGCATTTGCAGTGAATGTGCCGCCTTAAGTGTTTGGATAACAATCTTGAGATCTAAGTATTGCTATTTTAAGAATACGGCCGCATATTTCCTATTAAAATGGTGTATTTTGAAAGTACACGTGTTTTTATCGAAGATTTGGGCGGCCAGCACCCGCGGCGCTTGGTAACTCCTGCCTGCGGGGCGGGGGGCGGGGCGCGGGGGAGCTGTCAGCCCCCCCCACCCCCCCCGCTGGGGGTATCGGGTTACGTCCCCCCCCTTCCCCACCCCCCGGCCCGCTCCGACACCAGGCCGCGGGTGGAGAGCAGCTTTCCCAAACAACGGGAGAACAAAGACTAACAAAGTTTTGGAAAAATATATATCGTGGTACCTACTTGCGGGTATTTTTGTACGGCCGTGCGTCGCATTCCATCCATTCGCGATGAATCAATAGTGATCTATTTTTACAGCGAAATTTCACAAATAAGGGAAGCACAAAAAAATTATCTTTTTACGATTCGATTTACTCACTTACTTAGATGTTATTCTTACATGTTCTTATGAAATTTGGATAGATTTGTTCTAGTTTGTATGGATTTACTTGAAAAAAATATTTTTATTTCGAAAGAAAGTACCAAAACATTAACAATTGTTTTTAAAATCTGAGAAATAAATTTACTGTAAAAATCAGAGATTCTACAGAACTTAGTCCACCATAGCACACACAATAATAACATTAATTTATTTAACATACCACCGTATATATTCACGACTCAACTTAAAGGCACTTATTCGATCAGTAGTAACAGTAAAAGTTAAGAAAATAAGTAGATTTTTGCAAAAAGGCGTCGCAAGACGCAAAAACCCATCCTTTTTTCTTATTTTTTTTTTTTACTGCTCAAATCAAACAACCGTCCCTTACATATCTAAACAAATATCAAAAATTAAAAATTATATCTTTAGCAATGTAAGGTATAGGTCAACCGCTTAGAGATTTGGTGTGATCATCTCATTCTGTTATCATCTGTCTTCTTCTTTTATATGGAGCCAATGAATGTTAGTGCAGATGAGAGTGAAATGTATATTTTTGCATGTTTCATACAAATCTTGACGGTTGACTTAAGGCTATACTTACTTCACGCCGTTTCCCCGTGGGGGTAGGCAGAGATATAGCGCCACACTCTTCTGTCCTGACACACAACTCATACATCTTCGCATCCAAGCTAGACGGTTGTTGAGGCTTCTAACGGGACCGTCTTCCAGTGTCTGGTTAATCTGGTCGTGCCACGTCTTCCGCGGTCGCCCTCTTTTTCTGGCACCGTCAACACTTGCGTTATATATCTTTTTTACCATTCTTTCCTCGTTCATTCTCTCGACATGCCCGATCTGAGCGACCCTTTTTTAATTCTATCAATGATGCTAAGATCAGCTTTACATTTATTCCTAATATCATCATTCTTACTTTATCATAAATGGATTTGTCACGCGTACGCCTGAGAGATCTCATCTTCACTGCATTCAGTCTACTTTCGTTCCTCTCCTGCCAACTCCAGGCTTCACTTCCATACATCAGTGTTGGTACCAGAATTCCATTGTGTATTGTAGACGAGGAATCGTACAGCTTAAAATTAATTTTTCAGCTTGTATTTATTTATTTCAACGGTTAATACCTACCATAAAATCTAAAAACATAGACTTGAATTAACGCAAATTTCTTAGTACAAGCTCTGGTTCCACTGCGTTTGACTTATTGAAAAAAAAATACTACGGGATTTTAATTTTTAAACAATTTAAACAATAAAATATTCTTGAATATCATTGAATGATTTGGCAGATACTTCGTGGTGCAACATTATAATTTAAAATATGTTTAATTTTAACTTTGTAATACACACACAATATAAGTTATTAATTACTACTATAGTTTCGAGAGGAGCAGCCTCTCACATCATCATCTATACCTGATGATGAGAGAGACTGTTCCACTCGAAACTATAGTAGTAATTAATAACTCACTTTGTGTGTATTACAAAGTTAAAATAAAATATTCATTCATAATAATATGTGAATAGGTTCTCACTTTTTTGACAAAACTACATTAAAAAAGCATATCGAGAGTAGAAAACCAAAAGTGCGTTAGTGATTATTTCGAACTTTACAGGAGAGCAAAAGTATGTTTTGTCAACCTGATTTTGTCAATATTTATTTTATTACTAAACGATTTCATGTGTTTTGGATTAACAAATATGGAAATCGTTTAATAATAAAAGAAACATTGAAAAAAACAAATTGGCAGAAATTTCTTTCGCTCTCCTGAAAATGTTTGAAATAGTCACTAACGCCCTTTTGGCTTTCCACCCTCGATGTATTGGGTCATTGATATCAATATTTTATTTTATGGAAAAATCAAATTTTTAAATTTATATTTTTTTCGGGAACAAATGATCAATTTATTATTAATTGAAAAAACAAATGATCAATTTGTATGTTCTGTAAAAGTAGACCACATTATACAACAACTAGCTGTTTGTACCAGGCGTTGCACGGGTTAAGGATTAGTTTAAAAATATTTTTTTGGAGGGAAACAAAGGTTTTATTGTTTTGTAAAAGCTCTAATAAAAACAATGTTTCCATTTGATCTAGACTGTGATGGATCGGATGTTGAGAGGAGAAATGTGACCTATGTTTTCCGCGGGTCTTCAAGAATGTGTATGCAAAATTAGGTCAAATCTGTAAAACGTTACAGCAATGCATAATAAATTAGGAGGATGGGGAAGGGTAAAGGGGAGGAGGGAAATGTCGTCTTTGTTACGTACCGGGTCCTAAAGAATAAGTGTTCAAAATTTGAATCAGACCGATCGAACGGTATAGGGGGGAATTGTGGCCTATATTTTCCACCAGGTTCCAAGAAATATGTACGTTATAGGTCTTTTCATATAAGCTCGTAATTTAGTTAGTTTGGGTATCCGTATACTTAACACATATACGCCCCTCTCGTATTCTTAAACTGAATACAACGAAACAATGCGCGTATTACGCACTGTACCCACACTAACTCAATTGCAAGCTTATATGAAAAGATCTATTCCCACCGTGTCCTTATATTTTCACGCGATCCCTCATTATGCAGTAATAAATACCGTAAATAAATAGAGAATGCAGAGCTTGAAGGCGTGGCGTGTAATAGTTATAAAAGTAGCTAGTAGTTTTCAATTCCCTAGCAAGATATATGGAGTATTCCGAATCGCCAACAGTATTCCGAATATGCTTCCTTTCCTCTATGTTATTGGTATATCCCAGTTCCCAATGATACCGTGTCCGCATATTTATTTATTTAAAAATAAAATCTTATTATCGGATTCTAGTATGTTTTCGCGTATTCGGCCGTTTTCCAGATCTTTCTAAAACATCCTGACTGTTCGGAAACCTTCGATTTTTATAAAATTTCGCGTATGCAGTCCTAGGTCCCAGAGTCTGGGTTACGCTATTTTCACTTGAAACGATGCTAGAGTTGTGCAAAGTAGAGTGAAGAGGCAGCTCCCCGTCCATTAGCGCCCCCCGGTGCCCCGGTATCGGGTGTCCGCCCCTCAGGAGTACCCCCCTAATTACCGTGCGCAGCTAGCGCAACTACATTCTTTCAAATCGGGCGCTAATGCGAGGAGTATTTACATTCCGGGATCTTGCGAGAACATATCCGTCCCTGGAAGAACATGTTCGGTTCCCTCGAACGCGAGCGACCGCCAGACCACGTGGCAAAATCTTTTTTAGATGAGCATCAAGATGTAACAATGTCCGCCACTAACGCTACCAGATGGCGCAAATGATGAGAGATTTAAAATAATATAAAAAGCGAAAAAAATTGCGTAATAGGGTAATTTCACATTTTACAGATATTTATGAAAATATATGATATTTTGTAACTCAGTATGGATGGTGTGGGATAATGTTTTCATTCACAATTTGTATAATAAAAATCTTAAAAAATACGATTCCATTAAAACGCGATATATTTCGTTTCTGTGGTCACTGTTCGTCTTCTCTGTTTTTACTGGTGTTTGCTTGGTGTTTATATAGATTTGTGCGCGGTGTTTGTGATCTATTTTAATAAAATAAACTATCTATGAACGCATTCAAAATAATGGGGGACGGATTTTCACAAAGAAAATCCGGTATATTACCGGAAATTGATGCCTTAATTTTGACGTGTTAAACGTCAGATGGTTTGATTGACGTAAAAATTGATACATGACGTCACTTGCGAAAATAAGCTTTTTGACGGCAGTTTAAAGTGGATATTTTCAAAATCGTTTTTTAGTGTTAATATACGAGTACATATTAAAAAAATATATTTTCATAAACGTATTTTCTAAACCAAAGTTAAAATTTTTCTATTAAAAAAATTACCCTATTCTCTATGTAACAATGTCCGTCAATGACTCTACTACATGACGGAAATAATAAAGAGATATAAAAGAATGAGCTATGAAAAGCAAAAATAATCCATAATTCTCTGTAGCAATGTCCGCCACCAACGCAACCAGACGGCGCAAAAAGTGATGAGGCATAAAATAATAATAAGGTATAAAAATAAATTAAAGCAAAATCATCTACGTAACAATGTCCGTGACTAACGCTACCAACAAGCTGATTCGCACAGCCTAATCATCATTTTTTACAAGTTACAGCTTACACAATCGCTTAACCCGATTGATTCAGTCTGTAATCACATCGCTCGCAGCGACATCGCATAAATCGAATACTATAGATAATTTGTATTAATTATAACCAATCTACCATATGCAAAAAAAATAAATTAAAGGTCTTCGAAAACAAAGTCTTGCGTACGATTTATGACTCAAATAACCAACTAACTAACCATCACGTCGTTTCCCCGCAGGCAGAGAGGATAGAACACCACACTCTTCTATCCTGGCACACCACTTTTGCTTCGGCCACATTCATACATCTTCTCATACAAATTCTACGGTTGTTGAGGCTTTTAACAGGGCCGTCCTCAAATACTTGTAGCTTCTGATCGTGCCAGGTCTTTCGCGGACGCCCTCTATTTCTGTTGCCATCCATCCTTTCCTATAAGATAAAGCAATAAGATAGATAGCAAAGCTATACGATAATGCAAAAAAGCGATTTTTTTTTAATATATGAAGCTTATGTTGCTCCTTACGCGCGCTATTTTTTTTTATTTTCGCGCAGTTTTTCGCGACGTTTCGCGTATTTTCACGTCCGATCCTGCTTCGACAGCGAGCACTGGTCCTTGTAGCCAAGTTTGACGTCATCCACGTCCCGCGGGCAACCTTCGAACCCTCGGCGGTGCGCGGTGTTGTGTCTACGGCCGCCAGCGCGCCGCCACCGAAAATGTTGAAATGTTTGCGAAACGGGCAAAAAGGCTGCAATCGACACATTCTTGTGCCGAGCTGCCGCCGCTTTATCTGGTTCACGCGGTTTTGCAGACTTGCGCCGTTTGCACCTGTACGTCAGCTAATAATTGCTCCTCGTATACTGGCGACTCCACCAACTAATAATAATAAAAAAACGAGCGAGCCTTACAGTATTGCCTGCCCAACATAACTTGGCGTGCGGCAGGATTGGAACTAAAACCCGCCCCGCCCGCACCCGGCGGTAACCCCTCGCCCTGTTTATAGGCAATTTATAGTACAATTTTGTATTTGCTCGGGAGCTGTGGCATCTTGATTACCAACATACACTGAATTATTATGTCCAAAACATCCTAAACAGTCCGGGGTGGTGCAAGAACAATTGCCAATGAAGTATTAAAGTTTTGCGAAATTGAAAAAGCAAACAATGGACCGATATTACCGTCTGACAGTTTGACAGATAGAGCGGCCGCCGCGGAGCGCGCTGTTACCCGACCAAATTTATATTGAAGGCTCTGACTCTGGTCACCGGACTTTCAGTACATTATGTATCGTGTAATAAATTTACAACCTGGCAACTTCTGTTTTGCGACAGGGGCGCCCTCCCTCGCACGCCAAGTTATAGTGGTGGCATTTTAGTCGCATATGATGTGTAGCATTTGACATCTCACAAATAAAAATATAATTGAGCAGCACTTATCAATACTGTCTATACTTTTATTTTTAATTGTAAATCTCACAATTTTTAAAATATCAATCGAGCATTTGTTTAAATGCAAGTAAAGCATTTAAACAAAATTCAAAAAAGCTATAGGTCGACCACAATCAAAAGACCATTCTCTAGCTTTGTCTGGTAAGAAAGAAGCGGGGGAAAGCTGCCTGGCAAGCCCGTATTACAAGCCTCAATATGATATTCCAAATAAATATATATTTTTTAGTTTAAAAAAGGTTACTTACTTACTAGAAAAACTTATTTTGTGTTCATTTGTTGCATCGTAACAACACACATATTTTTTGCGCACATTCTTTTTAATGCGGTCTAGCTATAATACCTGTATATTTATTAATTAGTAAATACAAGCAAGGAAAATGTATGTGCATTTATTTATAATTGTATTTTGCCGCACTAGGTAGGTACCATACATCTACATACGCATTTTGTTTAGAAACATGTTTTTATTTATTTTCATAGATGGCGGTAGTGTGCCGTCATACATACTGTGTGAAAACTTTGAATAAATATTTAAAAATAATCACATAAATTACATAAAATTTGTGAATGTGAATCATTAAGAATAGTTATTGTTTACATTAATGTAAAATAATTAAGTATTTATTGGATAGTTTCAAGATATAAGCCAAAATATATCAAAGTTACAACATCCACACGCTTGATACCAGCCTCGCAACATATATACAAAATCAGGAGCATTGGCTGGTAGTGTGCGTCTTCGCTGTGACGGCACTTGCTGGACATTGATTTGTTTATAAACGATGTTGTTAAATGAAATTGCGCGCGTCTTATTTCCTGGTACTCATTTCCGTTCTTTTTCACGAAATCACTGCCCATATTGCAGGAAAGCGAGAGGAAAGATGTTACACATCAATAACGCGCGTTAGAAGTTATACTTCATTGCAGAAATTTATATTAATGGTGACTACGCCCCTGAACGATACATGTACACTCGGCCGTATTCTGAAATAAGCAATATTGCTATATCGGTATCTTAACAGTTATTGTATACAATTTTAATGCCGCCTATTTTGACGTTTTAAGTTTAACAGGTTTGATTAATATTAATGAATTCAATTGCAAACAAACGTTAAGTTATTCACAATTATGAATTGATTGGATTCATCACAAGATATATATCAAGATACAGAAATAGCAATATTGCTTTTTTCAGCATGCGATTGTACATAATATGTTTTGAGTTTGTTTTCGTTTTTGGTTATGTTAAAATGTAATTTAAAAACATTTATTGATTAATAATTCGGTGTTTCTAAAGTTATATCTATCTGCATTGTCTTACCTTACCTTGACAATTCCAGCGGCCACAGCCATATCCTCCACTTCACCCTCGCCGTGTACCCGCAGGTACCTCGGGACGTATCGCTTTCCGGTAACTCTTCACCCCGTTCGGAAACTTGGAGTTGTTCCTTGTAAGGTTTCGCCGAAGGAACCCCAACATAAAACCGTAACACAAACGGAAGCCCCCAAACGGTCCCCGGGGAGGAAGGGGATCCTGCAGGGGGAATAAACACCCTTATTTATTTCTGGCTATCATAGCCAGCGTAAACAAACACGACACTGCGGAGGTGTCGATAATTTTAGCTGAACAACTCGAGGATGGGCCAGGCTTGCTAGACCCCGTTACTCGTTAGTCTACTCTCGGATATCACTCTAGCTAATCTGATATTGCATCTTACAGACTTCTGAATGGTTAAATATATCCCAAACAAGCTGTTCGTACCCGACGTTGCACGGGTTAAGGATTAAGTCGAAAATAAATTTGTGGGGGTAAACAAAAGTTTGATTCGAACGGTGATTTGGATCGAAAATATAACAGGGGGAGGAGAAAAGGTAAAAGGGGAGGGAGGAAATATAGCCTACGTTACCTGCCGAGTCCTAAAGAATAAGTTTCCAAATTTTGAGTCCGATCGATCGAACGGTACATATTTGCATCGAAAATATGTCAGGGGGAGGGGAAGGGGTATGAGAATAGGGGGGAAATATCGCCTACGTTATCCGCTGAGTCCTAAAGACCAAGTTTCCAAATTTTGAGTGTGATCGGTCAAACGGTACACATTTGCATCGAAAATATGTCAGGGGAAGGGGTATGAGAATAGGGGGGAAATGTTACCTATGTTACCCGCCGGGTCCCGAAGCACAAAATTTGAACCGAATCGGGTAAACGGTGTGGATTTGTATAGAGAACAGACAGATAGGCAGACAGACAGACATTGAGTTTTATAGGTATAGATATTACCTTTCCCAAATATTACCTTCTATTTGTAGTAGAGTAGGTTTTTGAATGACTTAAGCTAGCGTACTTGTCGGTTTTTAGTTTTTGGCTAAAGATTTTGTGGAATGATAATAGGTGTTAGAAAATAATTAATCAAAAGCTTAAGAATTTTATTTAACGTTAGCTGTCTCCGCGCGGCTTCGCACGCGTATATTTTTAGTAATTTTTAGTCATATTTTATCAATTTGTGTATTAACTTTAACATATAGATACATGTCGTCATGGACTTTTTTATATAACTTTTTGAGTTCTACAATTCACTATATAAAGTATTTAAATATCTCTTACTGTTAAGGCAGCATTTGTAAAAAATGCATCGACCATTTTTTCGTCGACTTTAGTTGTAAAATAGGTCACCACGAATTTTTATTTTCACGGAATAATTCTACGCTGAAAGCCTATTCTGAATACTGGTGAAAGAATTTTTGAAATCAGATGAGTAGTTTCGGAGATTAACTCCTACATCCAAACTAACAAACTCACAAACTTTACCTCTTTATATAATAGTATAGATGTACCTACGCAATTTGAGTTTTTAAGTACAAGTATTGGAATTGGGAATATAATGCTTTTACTATTTAAACGCCTTTAAAATTATCAATGTCGCATATTTACTATAAATATTGAGCATTAAATGTGAAAATCAGATGAATATAATTATATAAGTCGTAGCATCATCAACCCAGAGAGAGATAGAGAGATTATCTATATTATGATTGTGCTAAATACGCATTGGGTGCATGTGTATTTTCCACTGCCAGTTTCAAAAATTAATCAATACATATATTTAAAAAAAAACGAGGTGTACCTACAGGTTATTTAAAAATATTTTAAAATTTTTTTTTACTTGTTACGCTTCAACAGGCCAAGACCCAAATTCAGAAGCGAAACACATCACAAAACACCCAGGCTTGAGTAAATCACACATTAATTGTGAACTCATCAGGAATCGAACCAGGAATCCTCAGTGTGGAAAGCCAGTGTCATGCACACTGGGCTACGAGTGCCGCTTTATTGAATTATTATTTAGATATTATTTAATGTACGTAAATATCATATTTACATTATTTAACCGAGTCGTATTCTGAACTAATCAATATTTCTATTTCTGTATAACAACAGTTATTGTATAACATTGCAGCGCCGTCAATTTTGACGTTTTAAGTTTAACAGGTTTGAAATTAATGAATTCAATAGAAACGATTGAATTCAAACGGGCCTAACACGTTATTAAAAATGATATTTTTCGAACATTTTTCACAAACAAAAGTGAACATCAACGATCTTAAGATGCTCAAAAGATCAAAAGATGGAAGAAGCTTGTGCAAGATGGTGCGGTCAGACCAGATGATCACATCGTAAATACTGGAAAGGGCGAGGAAGTCCTGACCCACCTGGTGAACAGATAAAAATATATATTTTTTATAACAACAACAACGAGGTCACGTCATGTAACCCCAACATCGACATATTTCACATGACACAACCTCAGTTTAAGAGAGAAATTATATCGCTCCTGACCGAAAATATTTTGAGCGTGTAAGACTCTTCGGAAATCAACCTAAACAAAAATTTTATAGCCACAAAGCGCGGGTACACATTTTCTGACTTAGTTGACCTGGGAGCCTACATGCCTATTATGTCGTGCGGAGTATGTGAACTTCGTTCATCTTGTAATCACTTATTGTAGTATACTTATATTGTTTAATGTTTTAATTTGATGTATTATCGTAAATTGTAACTGTACTAATCACCTTGTCCTAAATGACTATCCATTAGGGTCGTTCTGACCTGTCGATAGTCTTTAAATTAAAAAATAAAATAAATAAATAAATTAAGGAAAATAAAAAATTATCTTAAACAAAATTTTAACCCTTTTTACATTAAACAATTATTCTACACATATTTACACTTGGACTTATGACTCACTCAACTTACCGCTAACACTGCACTTGATACTTTGTAGATACATAATTAATACCTTATGAAAATGAATATTACTGACGAATTTAAAAAAATATTATAATTGTGTTCTATAACGCCACTCTGGGACAGGCGTAGCCTAGTAGAGTGGCATAATCCATAAATTTAACAACAACAAAAAAATGTGTAATTTATCTTATATTTTTATTATTATATTAGTATTAAGTACCTTTATTTGTAAACAAGGATTTTTTTGAAATTAAAAAAAAATGTAGAGATGCCAACACAGAATACGTGTCACATCTATATTTTTACTATTTTCAAACTAAGCCAAACGCTTGTGCTATTAAAATAGGACTAACTTGCTAGTCGGGATTGAGGTTCGAACCCGCGAACTTCTGATCACGAGGCGAGTCCTAACCACAAGACCAACAAGCTACTCTATACTCTATACTAATATAGAAGGAAGAAGTACGTCCTATGCATTCATGTAATGAGAGCAGACCCCAAGTAAATGGAAAAAGGTGAAGATGGAGAAGATGAAGATTGATACCCCCTCTATAACATGAGGAATTATTACCGCAGAGAATGTGCGCAATACAGAATGCGTTGCGAATGAAGGAAGGTTAGTGGAGCGGCGGGCGACCTAATTAATTAATCCGTCATCATTAGTGAGCGTCAACTCACACACCAATGGAGACTCGCATCTCGCACAAGTACCCGGTGTACAATGTACTATATACACAAGCAAAAAAGCTAAAGAAGATACTTCCAGAACGTAAAAATTCGTAGCATTTTTTCCCTATCGATGGCCTATTATTAGTACCTTTTTTATTCCCTTTATATTAACTCGTGGCGTCTGCTTGCTTACTTGCTTGCCGGCTTGCCGTCAACCAAAACTTTGGATCGATTTTTGACCCTTTTCCCGTGATCCAATCGAGCTGAAACTTGGCAAGCAGACTCGTGGCGACCATCAAGAAGATCTATCAAATTTTCGTTAAAAAAAATAATAATTATAGTATAATTTCGGATTTTTAGAAATTTTATTGATTTTTTCAAATTGGAATCATTAGAAAATTTTGATTAGCAACGGCGCGGCGGCCCGATAACGTCGCGGAATATTTTCTAAATTTGAATTACTCCGTCGGTATACATAACAGGTACTTCACTACGAATTTCGAAAATCTAAATTGACTGACAAATGTTTTTAGAATTTAATCTTCAAAGCATGAAGTGTCTTATCAAAGCCCAAAACATCTGACATTTTAGAAATATATTAAATTACTGTAACTTTAGTGTTATGTTATATGTTTTAATTCGTCTTTAATTGTTGTTATATTTTACAAAGAAAGGGAGTATAATAAAAACTTGTTTTTTTTGGGTTACTTTTTTACTCATTAACTTCCGAATTATCGTTCGGATAAGATGTCTGATGCACGATTGCTCTTCTGTTTCGATAAACGCTGTGCATTGTCCGACCGAGTGAAAAGTGCAATAGGCTTATGACACTGGCGACTATCATCTGCAGATCTGCAGGATACCAAGAAAAATTGAGGAGCATAGTCAAATCTGCGGGAGTTCAAGAAGATCACTATTCTTAGTCGTGAAGGATCAAGTGCTTTTGCTCTTAGTCAAAAGAGTTAAAAATTATTAAAGTGGGACTTCGGAATGGATATTTACTACATATTTGAGTATAAGAGATTATTACTTTAAAATTTACTCAATTCTAGATTTTATGTATCTACCCCTTCCAAAATCATGTTTCCTATAAATGTATAGGCTATGTTTCTTATAAGATCTCGAATTCAGTACATTATGAATTAGTAATCCTCTATGAATGCATTTTTTTTTTTTGGATATTGCTCCCTTTGCTTATTATCTATCAGTTAAACCTAAAAGAACATTGGTACAACAAAGTGTTGGAGAGGCATGAAAATCTTGACGAGTTTCAGTGAGTTTAATTTTTAAGTTCATCCAGCATAATCAAATTGTTAACAAGCTAAAATTTCCAGCGGCATGTTCATTATTTTTATGCTTATATTGAGACATTCCAATGTAAACGAAGGTAATTTTGTTACTGTTCATCGTTTTCACCTTTCACGAAACCGAGACCTCGTATATACAGGATTTATAATGAAAACTAACTAACTGTAAACTTTTTATGGGTTCATTTTTTCTTTATTCTGATTTGCTCTCATTCCCTTCTTCTTCTTCCAAGTATATCATTTTTTCTCAAACCAATACGCCCTCCTTAGTGATACCAATTGCATTCCCGAAATGTTCACATTTTTACAACATTTAAATTTGTTTCCATTTCATTTTCAAAAATAAAAGGGCCTCTTTGGGTAGGTAGCAGCATTACACGGGTAGTACACGGCTGAACCGTGTCGAACCAGTTACTGCCGACTGCTTCGGTCGATAATATCGATAATACGCACACCTCGGTGTGTTGCGTGACGCAGACTCGGCAGTGGGCGTCACGCTACGAGGCGAGACTTGGCGTATCCCCGTTCTGTACTCCACGGAAGACTGATCTACACAAACAGGCATTGGCGCCTTGCGTTCATAGTTCCCTGTTCCTCCGAAGCAGAGCAAGTCTCCCATGTAGTCGGCATTTTTAAGGCTACATGGCAACCACGCTACGTCGCAGTGCAGAACAGCAGCAATATGGCAAGGCACGGCAGCCAACAAAAGGCTGTTAATTGTAAAATTAGATATTAATGTAATTCCATCTCCAAACACAAGTGTGAATCTCTTTTTGGAAAGGTACAACGATAAAATATTCTTATAGTTTTAATAGACTACAAAAAAAGTGATAAAACTGCATGTAATATTAAATCAATTAAAAAATTGATGATGATGAACACAATATAAGTGACGTATATTATCACGCGATTACGCTGGGATATAAATAAAAGACTCAAAATAGGTTTAAGTTTTATTTAACACAACAAATACACGAAGCAGTATTGTGTAATTCGGTCTAATCACTTGTGTCTGGAACACTATATTTATCTTTCCAGAATATTCGCACGTCTATGATCGCTCATATTCACTTAACGCCCGTTATGTATTTCGCTGGGCACGCTGAATCGCCGCTTTTTGCTTCTATGCGATCGCCAACTGTCACAATGAAACTTGCGTGTAGAGGTTATGTCACGCTTTAAACAGGGAATGTCATTTAGCGGACTTTCGGGTATGATCGACTGACTTCTAAAACTTTCTAGTAATTTCTAATGATTCTAAAATCCAGAGTGCTGGAGAATATTCGATTACGTGTAATTTAACATTATTAGGTCAATTCTTTATCAGCGAATGACAATTCACCTTTGGGCCTACACATTTGCATTGATTGATTGTGTCCATCTTTTGTATTGATGCTGTGGTTAAGTCTTCTTCGGTGGTCTCTCATCGCGAGGATGACGTTTGCCTTGTTTTAATTGTGCGCCCGAGCGTGACTGAGGAGCCTTATTCTGGAACCGCACACCCTTCCACATGCATCCGGTGGGTAGTGGGGTTCTGAGAGAATGGTTTCTCTCCTTTTCTCGCCTCTTTCCCCTTTTCTCGGAAATTGCAGCGGCTGTATTCCGTAGTTTCCCTGGCCCAGTGTACTTTTTGTCGCCATTCTGTCCGGTCATGGGCCGCGATTTCCCAGTTTTCAGGATCTATCCCGCATCTGGTCAGGTTCGCCTTCAGGATATCTTTGTGTCTTTTTTCAGTTCACCCTGTCTTCTTTTGTATTAAGTTATTAAGTGGTTAAGTGTTGACTTAGTAGAGGTTTAGCCTTTCAATATCAATCAGTAAAACTAACAGTCTAACAATGAAACAGCCAACAAGGTGTAAGCGAAGTATCGATCATGAGACGCGGGCTGACACTGTCTATACCAAAGGACTCCTCAGAACATCTGAAATAAAAGTGCTGTATCCATTACTGGGAAAACTTTACGTGATCGTTTCCGAAATGTAGACATAAGAAAAGCTTGCAAAATAGAGGACATAGCACGATGGAGTAGATCCAGAAGGAGATTCTGGAGGGATCACGTCAAGCCAAGATGGACAGTGACAGACTCGTGCATACAGCAGCTATTGACATCCCCCCATATAGAGGGATGGCTGGACCTCATCATCCCAGGAGGCGTAGTTTTCTGTACCATAGATTGACAGATCTCATAACCTAACTAACTAACTAACCAACGCCACATTCTTCTATTCTGGCACACCACTTTTGCTTCGGCCACATTCATACATCTTCTCATACAAGTTCTACGGTTGTTGCGGCTTTTAACAGGGCCATCCTCAAATACTTGTAGTATCTGATCGTGCCCGGTCTCTCGCGGACGCCCTCTATTCCCGTTGCTTTCAACACTCGCCTCATATATTTTCTTAACCATCCTTTAATACGTTCCACATGTCCAAACCATCTCAACACTCCTATCTTTATTCTATCTACCACACTACAGCCAGCATTGCATTCACGTCTAAACTGTTTGTTCCTCACTCTATCGACCAAAAATATTCCACGCAATACATACAGGGTTGGCACTAGAACGCCATTACGTACCGCTAGCTTGCTTCCTTTGACTGATTCTCATAAAAGAAGAAGAATAATAAGCATTGCCTTGTAGTACCGTGTTGAAAGCGGGTATTGAGAACTTCAATTTAGTTTCCCGCGGCCGCCTAGTCCCGAGCGCAGACACGAATCATCACAGTAACGTTGGCGAGTCTAGTGTGCATTATTCGAGCACTCCGCTAGATGCGGGGAGCTGATGCTGATTTATCGGGACACCGGTGTGTATTTATGCGCGCCTCGGTGGAGCCTGTGTGCGTGTGTCAGCGCGGTGTCGGGTTACGGCCGTAGCGACCGTTACGGGCTGTGTCTGTGCCGGGCGTGGGCATCGGGCCCGGACTGCTCGGGCTTCGTGCTAACCGAATAAATCGACTGGAGCACAGCTGTGCTACGCCGAAAGCTTTTTTGAAATTTTATTTTATTTAGAAATTCCAAAAAGCGTGAGTGTGTTGTGAGTTAAACAACAATACCTATGCGAAAAACAAAAAAAATAACACAAATTACGTGGACTATTTATAAATGAGTGTAAGGAAGTAACGTTCACAATACTTTAAGCGCCCTTGAGGTGAGTATTTCGCGAAAACGGCGCTATACAAATTATATAAATATTATTATTATTATTATTATTAAAATATTTTATAGATAGATTCCACTCTGAATAATTATGTATTTGAAAATTTTTGATAATTTGTGGAAATATCAATAGTTTTTGAGAAAGTGTCACAGCGGTCACTAAGACGCTTGTGTGGAAAATCTTTGGTCGATAGAGTGAGGAATGAACAAATTAGAAGTGAATGCAATGCTAGCTGTAGTGTGGTAGATAGAATAAAGAAAGGAGTGCTGAGATGGTTTGGTCATGTGGAACGTATGAACGAGGAAAGGATGGTTGAGAAAATATATGAGGCGAGTGTTGAAGGCAACAGGAATAGAGGGCGTCCGCGAAAGACCTGGCACGATCAGGTACTACAAGTATTTGAGGATGGCCCTGTTAAAAGCCGCAACAACCGTAGAACGTGTATGAGAAGATGTATGAATGTGGCCGAAGCAAAAGTGGTGTGCCAGGATAGAAGAGTGTGGCGTTCAATCCCCTCTGCCTACCCCTGCAGGGAAACGGCGTGATGGTTAGTTAGTTAGTTAGTTAGTTTTTGAGAAAAGCGATTTCAAAGTTAACATTTTTTTCAATATTGCCGACTAACCTCCCTTTTGGAAACCAACATGGGGTATTTGCAGGGACGTGCAGAAAGAACATTGAAGCATGACTTTTTCCTAAGCATATATTTTTTGAAAAAATCGAAAGTAAAGATGTACCTCGTAATATTCCTACCACAATATATAATCACCATATTATTTAGATTTTAATATTTCGTAATAGTCTGTGACATGAATATTTAATTTCGATTTTTTTCCCCAAATACATAATATGCTTAGGAAAAAATCATGCTACAATGTTCTCACTGCACGCGCCTGAGTATTTGATAACCGCCTTCACCGGTTAGCTTTGTCGGAGGGATGAGAAATGCAAGGGTTAACTTACTCCAACTTTACACAAATCTCAATTATAATAATTTCGTTGTCTGTCCGTCCGTCGTACTTAGGGTAACGTCCATAACTCCTTTAAAGTATTTTTTCCTTTTTTTTCTTTTTTGTTTTTTTCATTATAAATGAATAAATACTTATTCTTTAGGAACCGATATGTAAAAGTACCGTCATTTTTCATGGGTTACTAATATCTATACCTACTAATACATAAAGAGTTAAATGAATATTGATTGTATTATTTGTATGTAACTACCTGTATTTTTTAATAATTACACCTACATTCGGAAAAAACTTTCCATCATCAGGGTGTTTTAACGATGGAAAGGTTTTTCCGAAACATGTAGGTGTAATTAATAAAAAATATAAGTAGATATATACAAATAATACAATCAATATTTAAAAATGTCAATCTACAATGTTGCTCAATCAATTATTGAAAAATAAAGAGGTAAAGTTTGTAAGTTTGGATGTAGGAGGTAACCTCCGAAACTACTCATCCGACTTCGAAAATTCTTTCACCAATATTTAGAATGGACTTTCAGGGGGACATAGATAGGGCTTATTGAAGAGTTCTTTTTTTATATTTTTGGAATATATTTTAATTTTTTATATTTTTGTTAGTAAATACGAAGCTTATATTTTTCACCCGAAATGTATAAATCTGAAATGGTCAAGAACCATTTATTTTAAAATTAGGTGAATTCCCACGGGACGACTCTGTTGCAATTCCTAATAGGCACACCATTTCTTTGGCGTAAAATTTATTTGTATTGCATGAAAAGTGTATGCAAGGTCGCCAGTAAGGCAGTCCTCAATGGAGTAACGCGCTCCCACTCCGGGCCTGCTCTCCCGTCTCTCTCCGGCACATCCCCCTTCCTCCCTTCACCCAGTTTAAACAATAACTGCTCGAAAACTTCATTGCATTATCGCTAAATGCATAACACGGCCAAGCATTCAGTTTATTTTGAGACTCAAACATGTGTACACGCAGTACTTAGGGACACGTGGTCCCGACTCAAAGATGCAAAGAGGTACTGGGCTCGAATCCCTGCAGCATCAGGTGACTTTTACATGACAGGTTGGTCCATTTACCGCGCAATTTATGAGGTTATATGGAAGCGATCTTCTATCTGACGCTTTCATTGCTGTCATTATACAAGGTTATTCATTAAAAACATCAATAGTTATAGAGTTATTCAATATCAAATTTTGCATTTTTTTTCTCAATATTTCTGACTCATTTTTTACAAAACGTTGAACTATCATTACAGCAACTTATACGACTAACTAACTAACTTACCATCACGCCGTTTCTCCGTGGGGTAGGCAGAGAGGATAGAGCGCCACACTCTGTCCTAACATAGAACTTTCGCTTCATCTACATTCATACATCTTCGCATGCAAACTCGACGGTTGTTGAGGCTTCTAACAGGACCATCTTCCAGTATCTGGTTAATCTGGTCATGCCACGTCTTCCGTGGTCGACCTCTCTTTCTGGTGCCGTCAACACTTGCCTTGTATTATCTTTCTTACCATTCTTTCCTCATTCATTCGCTCAACATGCCCAAACCACCTGAGCGACCCTATTTTAATTCGTTTCAATACAAGTTAAATAAAATGATAAAAACCCTGCAGAAATTCCAATTAGAATTGGAAGGTTTTTATTATTTTTTTTGACTTTTTATTAAAAGGAATTAATTTTTCATATTCGATATAAGTTACTGTAATGACAGTCCAAAGTTTTACAGAAAAAAAATCAGAAATAATTTAAAAAAAAATGCAAACTTAGATTACGCATATCTCCATAACTTTTGATATTAGGTCATGGTTGCTTCGACATTTTCGACTCATAATTAATGCAGGAATGTAGTCCTGCGAGGTTATTAATGTTTTCCAAATAACCCTGTATATATCGACATGATTGCTCGGTTCGTTTCAAAGTTGCATACTACGCGTTATGGTGAGCCTATTCATTACATACGTTCTGAATTTTAGAACGTGCAATAATGCATGACCTCAATTACGCACATATTTATTTGGTTCGCTCAAGCCATGGTTCTGTAGTAAGTTCGGGGAGTCAATTTACGAGTCAGGTATGATATTATAGTACTCAACTTTAACTTAACTACCAACTATTATAGTACTCAATTTTAATTCCACTTCTTGTATGCCACCTAGTGAATAAGTAATAGTAAATAAGTTTTTTCTTCTTTAGCAGTAAGTTGTTTTGTAAGATAATATTTTTTCTGTGTAAAGCGCCCTTGAGGTGAGTATTCTCGAAAACGGCGCTGTATAAGTTATCCAATTATTATTATTATTTTTTTTTATTATAATTATTATTATTATTATATGAAAGTCGGTTAGAAACTGGTTTCAATTTAATCGAGACTAAAATTTTACTTGGATGCTTTGATAATATTTTCATCTTGTGTAGGTATTTCGAATTTCAATATTTTTGACAATATCTTTATTCTACTCTATATTATGCAATCACACACATTCCAATATCGTAAAACTCACGAGAGAGAGAGAGAGAGAGAAATAATTTATTGGTATACGTTTTCCGTTTAAATTTTTTCATAATGTATTGATTTTACTATACTAATCCGTCATTCCAGGCAGACCATCCGCTTTCGACCCAAAAAATATAAAGCTAAGACCGGAAGAACTCATTTATTAGTAGAATCATAAACTTAATTAATTAAGAATTCACATATTAATGAAATATAGGAATTCCCCTGGCATAAACCTATTCACAAACATAAAATCTGCGCTATTCTGAAAATAGCAATATTGGGAGGTCAAATCTTTATCCCAACACTTAATAGACGAAAATAAAAAAAAATAATAAGCAACACGTGGGTATACGTCGGTGGTGTGGTCAGAGGGAGAAAGAAGTACCTGGTTATCCGCCAAAGGTCAAATATAAATAAAGTCCAATAATATATCTCTTTTCTATGGTCCAACGTGAAAATGACAATTTTGCCATAATTTTACATCAAAACGCTGTGGGAGAAGAAATTAATAAGTGCATATGAAGTAATCTTTTTTCTATAAGCTTTAAATACAGCATTAGTACATATTTCATATAATTAAAGTTGAAGCATGAGAATTGTGGGGTTACGTTTGCGGCGGAGGGCAGCTGTCAGATCAGACTGGAGAAATCGGGCATCGCAAAATAAAGGTTTTTACTTTGAGAGAGATATGTGAAAATATACAAATCTTCATATTTAAGTACGACGAACACCGAATACCGACGTGTATACCTACGTCTCGTATATTTTTATTTTAATTTTCATACCAATATTGCTGTTTTCAGAATAACACAGAATTATGATAATATATACTTAAATTAAAAATAATGAGTTCATAATCCAATCCACAATACACACACACACACAAACACATTACTCTAAACACTTCACCATTGCGACAGTTGAGTAATTTTATAGATATTATTCTAAGTCTAAGTTATTAATAGATGTATGTAGCAGATATTTTTAAACTTTTAATTGTACAACACATATTCGTGCAATTTAAGCTTCAATTGGAATAAATAAATTAAAATTAAAATGTGGAGTTTTTAGGTTGTATGAAAATAATTGCGTTTTTTAAATTCTTATTTTTTTCAGTGAAAATGTCATTTGATCGTGTTCATCTTAATATTATTTTATTTAGTGTGCTTCGGTTTGTATTGTGGTAACATTCTGTGTTATTATTAATTTTGGTTCAGATCGGGCTACTGAATTAAATAACAAAAAACCGAGTTTTGCAGAAGAATCCAAAACGTGTAGCAAAGCAGCTAAAATTGCTCGCAACCTTAAAGTATGCTTTAGGTGTGGGGTGGTGGACCACCCCAGGTGTCAGTCGAACCAGAACCACGCACAACAATCAAAGAGCTTGCACGAAAATTAGACTAAAGTCATTGAACACTTTAGAACCCCCTGAGTAGTTAAATGACTAACGCAAATAATAATAATGGACAAATTAGGCAAGAATAAATTCTTTAATTGCAGTATTAATTAATCTTAAATTGTGCGATGCGACGGGGGACCTTCTTCCGCGGTGACCCAAGCCCCTTTCCCAAAGATCGAGTTTAGTTCATCTCTGTAAATGTGTATACTCTGTGGGACATACACACAAAGTTCATTATAAATTTTATTGATATTTTATCTACTCTTGAGTTCCGGACTTATAAGAGTGAATCAATGGAATAAATAAACTTGTAATAAACAATATTTTTAAATGTATGTTCTGAGATGATATTTACTGGATTTGTCCACCGCGGGATTAATATTTAATTAAGATAAATTATAGAAGTCTCACAGAGACGAAGCTATTTATATGAGAAACATTGGTAATTAGAAATTTACTTAAGATAAATTATAGAAGTCTTTCGTACGATGGCCCAGGGTTTACAGGAGACAACAGATGTCACTAGCTTAACTCCTTGAAATATACGGATGATTCCTATTAGGAACATACATATACATATATCTAATATAACTTTCATAAATTCGATGTGTGAATTTTTTTGCGATGGAATTGGTGAATTGCATTCTTAAGCTAGCTCATATAGGTTGTAAGCCCTGGGCCATGGTACAAAAGACTTCTATAATTTATCTTAAGTAAATTTGTAATTATCAATTAAGATAAATTATATGATTATTTATATGTAAGTCTTACAGAATCGGAACTGTTTATATGTAAACTAGTATGGAAGTCTTTATAGAGTGACCCAGGGCTTATGATTTTATGAACTGGCTTAAGTGATCACTTTACACAATGCAACGTTGTCATAAAAATCCAGTAATTGTGTTTTTCGAAGCCTACATTTAAAAATATTGTTAAAACTTTGTAATTAATTGGAAAAAATCGATATCAATGGTGTTCACTTCCATTATTAAGGTTTATTCTGAGGAAAATGTATAATTATTATTTTCTTGCCAACAATTATTTTTCTACCAACCTAACGATACTCCTCTTTTCCCCAGCGTTCCCGGGTCCGACAAGACGCACATGGACTCGTCCTCCGACAGCGAGGGGGACTCCCTGGGCGGGCCCCCGGCGCCGCGGGGAGCGCCCCCGGCCTACGCGGCCGCGCCGCCGCAGCCCTTCCAGCTGCACCACGCGCTGCCGCCCCTGTACGACGACAGGGGCTACCACCACTTATGATGCTGGACGGGGCAGCCGGACGGCGGCTTCTAGGGGGCGCACTAACAGTGCCATGATGACCAGGTCTCGGTGGAAAGTGCAATCGCCCAGGACAGTGACAGTGGAGAAGACGAGTATGCAATGTGATGTGCTGATGAACTATAAACTATTCCTAGATATATCATTGGACGCTATCGAAGGTTATTGACTATATACGCTGGTGATAGACGTTTCGGGCTTACGTGATCAAAGAAAGTGACTGCTTATCTTACGCGCGAGAGAAAAGGAAAAACATTAATAATATATTAAACATTAACTTAACAAATTATCCTTACTCCAGAAGCTCAAATTTTGTTAGAAACGACTTGATTAAATATACATTAGAACAATTCGAAGTGAGTGAATGAGTTAGAAGTCAACACAGACTTAGCGTGAAAACTTCATAAGCAAAGTAATGAAGAAGAAGATAATACGTTACTAGTTCGGAGATTTTAAAATTTAATATGGACTTTTATCTGTGTAAATGTAAAGTGTACATAAAAAAATATTTTAGAAATATACTTGAACGGATCGAAGGACCAAGTACGGGAAGAGTGGAGCGTCGTACTTAACAGGGGGACCCGTGGTAATCCGTGCCATCTTGGAAACAGTACACGCAGTGAGTTGCAGTTGAAGCCGTAGCGCATATTATTGTACTCTTGCTTGAATCTGTAAAATAAATTAGTTACAGCAATATCACACTTCGTGTTTAACCCCCAGCAGCTCGCGAATCCAGAGTGACAAACGCCTGGCTGCAGAAATCTCTTTCGCAATTTGAAATAGCTTAAGTAATGCGTGTGTGCTGGCACGATAGCATTGCGTTAAAAGTAGCAAATTAATCGTTAAACAGACTGTTGAGCGTGCTAGCTCATATCTTATCTAAACCTACCGTAAGCTTTTCATATGGATCTCACACAACAATGTTTGAATATCCTCTTAAATGGCATCGAAGACAATTGTTGAGAAAACAATCCAGGTAGTACATGGAAGTACTGTTTCAATGCTACTTACTACTAAAAATAATAGTTAACGGAAGGCAGAGATCACAATATCATCAGAGAAAGTCTGCAAAGATTTGGTGCGCATCCTGGCTGCCGCGCAAAGATTGTCCAGAGTGCCGCGAGAGGGCAACAGCTGTCTTCACCATATAATTTTATCATTTTTCAATAATTCTTTACTATCGTCGGTGTAGACGGCGAAGGACGAACATTTGACAGGCTGTCTGTCCGACTCCATGAAGATTTGGGGTGCGTCCTGGCTAATTCGTAGAGCTTGCCCGAGATGCCGCTGGAGGGGGGCAGCTGTCCGCACGTTATTTGCAAATAATTACCGGCCATCATCAGTGTAGTCGGTGGTGGTTGGACGTTTAACAGTTTGGACCGTAGCAGAGCTTAATGTGAAGAGGGAGAGGTGTGGTTTTCAAAAACAATAAAGACTAAGTCGACGCGGAGAAGAGTCGCCATAGTATTGTGTTCATTGTGATTTAAGTTAAGCCTAGCCGAGCGTGGCCGCGGATGTCGTCTTCCCGGAGGAATAAGCGGACAACTGAATATATGTTTCTGATATTGATACTCGTAGCTGTTAGCGCATTCTGTACTAATAACATTATTCGACAGTTTGATTTTGTAGATATTGAAAAATAAATAAAAATTTCAATTCAATGTTTCGTTATATTTTTATGACAGAAGAAAGCTATGAAGAACAATTTTCTGCAGCAGAATAGAGTCCAATACCAACCAACAATAGATATAACTATATTTTTTGGGAAGTAAATCGAAATAAAATATATTTCTGATGAAATGAAAAAAATGGGATGATGATGAGTATGTATTACAAAATAAATATAAAAATTCAATTTATTTCTCAGAAATTCTAGTTACGTAAATAATTTGAATTATCTTCCCAAAATAACCCAGTTACCAAAAATGAACCAATCATATTAAAAAAAAAATCTTGAGCTAATTACTCAAATGGAGATGGCTGCATTTTGAATGTAGTAAATTTTTATGGAAAGTTGTTGACAAAATTAGCCTCACACGATGGGGTCCCAGTGCCAACACTGATTTCCTGATATCTGTTTGGAAGTGAAGTCTGATGCTGGAAAGAAGTCTAAATGCGGTGGAAATGAGAAGACTCAGACATATATGATAAAACAATACCACACATAACACACTTTTGTCAAATCGTATCTTTAAAACAATTATTTGTGTCTCTTATTCCATTAAAGCAATTCCTCGCATTCTATTTATTGTTAAGAATCTAGGTATTATGCAGTTTTTTGCCTCCCCTGTAAAATCTGTATCCCGGTGGCTTACGAGGTATTGTTTTAGCATGAGCGATATGTATATGGTAAATCTATTTATGATTGATGAAAAAAATCTAATTGGGAGATAATATAAAGCTGACGTTAGCACAGTGAATAATTAATATTGTATCCTAATTAATAAGTTTAGAACATTTTCTTAAATATTAGCTTGATGCTAATATTTAAGAAAATGTTCATAATTATCCCTCTTTTTTTATTTGATGTTTAATTGAGTCTACTGGTGGTGCTGATTACCACCTTAGACGACAAGTCAGGAAAGGAGTGATCTTCGGATTTAGATGACCAGGCCCTTCTGTCGGCGGTGGAAGAGGATGAAATTTCCACCAATAGAGGACCTGGAAACTCTTCGCGTCTGGAATCGACCATCAACCGAGCATGTGCGAAGAAGTAATTGACGTTGATGGGGACTACGCCTTCTAACAATGTTTGGAGTTTGCTATCGTTTTTGATTATGTTGCAAAATATTTTTTTTAAGAACCGTGGATATTTACGCATCAACTGGTAAAAACGTACGGAGCTGTTCCAATAGGCATGATATATTGTAAGCACACACCTACTATTACCGAAAATAACATTATTTCTATAATTAATAAAAATAAACTTAGTTTTCACCACTTTTGTATTGAAAAATATCAACATGTTTCAGAGCCCATGGCCCCTTCGTCAGGATACAATTGTATACTAACAAATTATATTAAAAAATCGAAGTATAGACAATTAAAATATAGAAAAAATTATAATATGTGGAAAATGAATAATAATAAAGTACCTACTTAACATGAAAATAAACATGAGCTTCGAAACATGTTGATATTTTTCAATAGAAAACTGGTGACAACTGAGTTTATTTTTATTAATTATATTAATAATGTTAAAAAATTATTTTGCTGTTTTTGAAGAAGGAGTAACATTATTTCAATAATAGACTAAGTTTTTACGCAAATAATTGCATTTTCATATACCTTTTTTAATTTCGCGCAAAAACGCCCGCAGCTGTCACGGCGTCTACGTGACGTCAAACCTAAAAGTAAACATTGCGTCTATGACAACAGTTCAAAGACACGGTGATGGTTACTTAGACGTGACGTCATTCCCTCTGACCGGTGTTTCAGTTAAAATGGCGGATTGCACAATTTAATACTTTTATTTTATTGAAAATCTTATTAATCTCAATGTGCGTATTAAAACTGGATCACTTTTCAGAATCCTTTAAAATCACTTACTCTTTGATACTGTCATCGTGCCTATTCCCGAGAACTGTTAATAATAATAATAATAATAATTGGATAATTTGTATAGCGCCGTTTTCGCGAATACTCACCTCAAGGGCGCTTTACACAGAAAAATTATTATCTTACAAGACAACTTACTGCTAGAAAAAAAAGGCTTATTTAGTATTACTTATTCACTAGGTGGCATACAAGAAGTGGAATTAAAATTGAGTACTATAATAGTTTGTGAGTCCCTGAAAGAATTATGTGTTTTCGCGGAGTGCACAATGTGAGTGGAAAACATTAGCTAGCGTTGTTGTGGTCAGATTCTATAGGTTTTTATAGGATTGTCTAAATAAATGCGTCTTAAGTTGTTTTTTGAACTATGGTAAGCTGTCTGTTTGTCTCAGTTTATTAGGTAGTTTGTTCCATAACTTTGGTCCAGCCACCGCGAAAGCACGATCACCGAAATTAGTTTTGTGGGCGCGATTTACTTCAGCTAACCTATTTGTATTAGATGTTGATGTTGAGCGAAGTGTTCGTTGTCTATTATTTGCGGAGAATGGAATGCAGAAGTCGGTTATGTATTGAGGGGCCATGTTGTGAATAGCCTTAAATATTGTTAAGGCAAAGCTTATATTCAATCCTCTCTGGACATGTAAGCCAGTGAAGGTTCTGAAGATGGTTTGAGATGTGCGCAAACTTTGAAACGCCGTTAATGAGTTATGTTATATCAGATGTTCGATTTGTTCCCGGGGGTGTATTTTCTTTCGGCTGCCGGTTGTGCATCGCTACCTACGGCCCGAATTACCAGTGGGACATGTGGTCACTCTAGCGTGTGTGCGCGCGTCTGCGCGGTGTGTGTGAGCGTGTATTTCCTGAACCGTACAGCGAGTTTTTTCCTTTTAGCGCCCGGCGTAACCCGACACCCGCGGCGGCGGGCTGGGGGGGGGGCGGTTTCCGTCCCAGCGGGCCCGGCCCAGCTCGGGCTTCAACAAACAGTTTTAGGGTCCTCCACCCGACACAAGGAACAAGTGGCAAATCGGGTAAACGTCAAACACGTCACGGAGAGCTTCCATGAAACTTTGACTCAAGTTATCGTTCGGGTTTTAACTAATAACTAACCATCACGCCGTTTCCCCGCCACACTCTTCTATCCTGGCACACCACTTTTGCTTCGGCCACATTCATACATCTTCTCATACACGTTCTACGGTTGTTGCGGCTTTTAACGGGGCCATCCTCGAATACTTGTAGTACCTGCTCGTGCCAGGGCTTCCGCGGACGCCCTCTATTCCTGTTGCCTTCAACACTCGCCATATATTTTCTTAACCATCCTTTCCTCGTTCATACGTTCCACATGACCAAACCATCTCAGCACTCCTTTCTTTATTCTATCTACCACACTACAGCCAGCATTGCATTCACGTCTAATTTGTTCATTCCTCACTCTATCGACCAAAGATTTTCCACACAAGCGTCTTAGTGACCGCATTTCTACCGCATTCAGTCTACTTCCATTCCTCTTTTGCCAATTCCAGGCTTCACTTCCATACATAAGGGTTTAATTATGGAAATCCGAAAACTTCAATATCTACAGACGTACCACTTTAACTAGGCGTGCGAGGGAGGGCGTCGCTGTCGCGTAACAGAAGTTGTCAGGGTGTAAATTTATTACACAATACGTAATGTACAGAATATCCATGGTGACCGGTGTCGTATTAAATACAGAAATTTGGTCGGGCAGCACTAAAGAAACCGTGCAGTAATGGCGGCCGTTCTATCTGTCAAACTGTCAGACGGTAATATCGGTCCATTATTTACTTTTTCAGCTTCGCAAAACTTTAATACTCCATTGGCATTTCTTCTTGCACCATCCCGGACTGTTTGGGATGTTTTGGACATAATAATTCAGTGTATATTGGTAATCAAGATGACACAGCTCGCGCTCAAAGACGAGAATGAACTGAATGAGAGGTGCGGGCGGGGCGGGTTTTAGTTCCATCTTCGCCGCACGCCAAGTTATGTTGGGCAAGCAATAAGACATGTGATGAGACATCCAGAGAAATACGAGATCTTGCATCTCACAATGCAGGAAAGATTGCCGGAAGTCGGGGCCCTGGAAGAAGGAGAACTCCATGGCTGAAAAACTTGAGGCAGTGGTTTGGCCAGTCTACTGTGGAGCTGTTCCGGGCCGCAGTAAACAAGTCCGCATAGCCAACATGATAGCCAACGTCCGTTTAAAGGTTAAGGCACGAGAAGAAGAAGAAGAAGCTGTGTTTGGTCACGCAGAACGTATGAGTGAGGAAAGGATGGTTGCGAAAATATAGGGGGCGAGTGTTGAAGGCAAAAGGAATAGAAGGCGTTCGCGAAAGACCTGGCACAATCAGATACTACAAGTATTGGAGGATGGCCCTGTTAAAAGCCTCGACAACCGTAGAACATGTATGAGAAGATGTACGAATGTAGCGGAAGCAAAAGTGGTGTGTCAAGATAGAAGAATATGGCGTTCTATCCTCTCTGCCTACCCCTGCGTGTAAACGGCGCGATGGTTACTTGGTTAGCTGTGGATGAGAGTGATACGATACTTGTTCCCTGTACTTTTAAACGAGTCGTTGGTAGTGATGGTTAAACCGTTATTTTAACGTCTTTTTATCGGTAGGTACAGTTATTTGTGATTAACAGGGATGTGCAGTGAGAGCAAGAAGCATGACTTTTCCTAAGTATATATTTTAAAAATAAATCGAAATAAGAGATATATCTTGTAATATTACTATCACAATAATTAGCATATTTTAACATTTCATAATATTCTGCCAGATAAATATTTAATTTCAATCTTTTTTTCCAAATAGGTATATGTTTAAATAAAAGTCATGCCTCATTATCATTGAAAGATTTGGCAGATATTTCGTGGTTATATTATAATTTTTATAAGTTAATTATAATTTAAAATATATTTTATTTTGAATCTCTATATTGTGTGTGCATTACAAAGTTAAAATAAAACATATTTCATAACTCATTCTTATTGTTCTCACTGCACGCCCCTGGGGATTAGTATCTGATTGTATCAACGTTGCAAAAAAATCAGTTGCCAATCATTGACGCAATCAGATACAAATCTCAAATAACTGTTAGTGAGTCACCGGTTAAATTAACATCAGTAGTCGTTGATATCAATTGTGAGCTATGTAGCAAAACCATTTTTAGTCATATCCGCAAAGTTTGTGTGGGCGGAATGAAAAAAGATCTTAATATTGAAAGAAATGTACCAAGATCAAAACTTTTACTATCGTTTCTGTAATACCTGAAGTTTGTAACATGGCCCACTATTGACGTTAGTAACTCATATGCTTGAAGCCACGTTCTCTCCACGCTCCATCAAGGCGAACCCGACAGTCCGTGCTCTTCCATGTACCCATAAGCAGAACCTCTTATGCACAGAACTCATTCATCCAGCGAACATGCAAAGCATACAATGACCACTTCAATGACATTGATATATTTAATACCAACATCTCAGCTCTTAAAAATCGTATTTAAACCGCTTATATTATATCACTAGTTTCTATATCTTCACCTGATTAACTGAGACCGACCATCATCATACACACACCACAGCCAAACTCTCATCACTCTTTACACATACCCCCATATCTGTATACAACGTCACGCACAGAATACATACGCACTCCACTCAGCCACAATCCCATACACCTCACTCCACTTCCCCCTCTAACTCCCATTCCTATCCCTCTATTTAATATATGTTCTCTTTATTGCTTGATTTAACATTTTATGCCGTGGACCTCTATAATTGGTCTACGAATTACCCAATACGTTATGTATTATTATAATAAATTGTATACTGTTGAGATTCCCAAAATAAAAAAAATAAAAAATTAAATTAAAAAAAAATAAATAGCAAAACCTATTCCATGACTGCTTCCAGCTATTCCAAAGAGAAACACGCTGTCGATTCTGAGGCAGTGATTCGGCTGTATTCTGAAATAACTAATATTGCTATTTCTGTATCTTCACAGTTATTGTATACCTAATATTGTAATGCAGCCAATTTTGAATTTTTAAGCTGGACAGACTTGAAAATAATGAATTCAATCAATTAGAAAGCTCATTTTTTCAGATTCACTTTGTGGCACCGTTTCATAAATAAAATAATGAAAACTCATCACTTCGAAATTGACGAATGTACAATGTTAAACACTCAAAAAAAAGCGAAAGAGTATCTTTGAAGTGACAAAAGAAATAAACTGGAAAATATGTCGCCAGGCGATTCCACCCTTAGAGTATATTGGATTGTATATACTCTAAGATTCCACCCTAGTGAATCAATCCCGAAGCATAAAAATTACACTTTTTGAAAGAATTAAAAGATTCATCAGTACTGAGTAACGTAAAAATAAAAAATAACCCATAAAAACCAAGTTTTTATTATACTCCCTTTCTTTGTAAAATATAACAACAATTAAAGACGAATTAAAACATATAACATAACACTAAACTTACAGTAATTTAATATAATTCTAAAATGTCAGATGTTTTGAGCTTTGATAAGATACGTCATACTTTGAAGATTAAATTCTAAAAACATTTGTCAGTCAATTTAGATTTTCGACATTCGTAGTGAAGTACCTATTATGTATACCGACGGAGTAATTCAAATTTAGAAAATATTCCGCGACGTTATCGGGCCGCCGTTGCTAATCAAACTTTTCTAATGATTTCAATTTGAAAAAACCAATAAAATTTTTAAAAATCCGAAATTATACTATAATTATTAAAGTTTTTTTGACGAAAATTTGATAGATCTTCTTGATCGTCGCCACGAGTCTGCTTGCAAAGTTTCAGCTCGATTGGATCACGGGAAAAGGGTCAAAAATCGATCCAAAGTTTTTTAAGCGGCAAGCAAGCAAGCAGACGCCACGAGTTAATATGAAGGGAGTAATAATAGCATTACTTACCAACACGCCGTTTCCCCGCGGGAGTGCGCAGAGAGGATAGAGCGCCACACTCCTCTGACCTGAATCACAACTCTCGCCTCATTCACATTCATACAAGCTCGACGATTATTGTGTCTCCTAACAGGACCACCCTCCCGTATCTGGTTAAATCTGGTCACGCCATGATTTCATTTCATGTCATGAGATTCCGGTACAGCAGTAATTTGCGTTCGTAAATAAGTACGTCCCGTCTATTTTGTCTTGGGATATTGTAATGATGCTGTTAGTAGAAGGCTGAGAGTAGTAAGAAAAATTCAAATTTGATTTAATTTTATAATTTCAACAATAAAATTGCATTGAATCATTCATAATTTAGTCTTGATTTATTTTGATACCCTCAAGGCGATGTCCAGCAGATTGAGCGAATTTCACCAGTTTTCCTCATATCTTCTCTTGCGTTTTTATCACATTTTTGTACGTAAATATCTCATTTTAAAACTTAATTGCAAGTAAATAAACTAACAGATTTTTAAATAATTATAATAAATTTAAGATAATTGTTTACTTTGTAATATTATTGAATAAAAAAGACATATCACGAGCCGTTCAGTCATAAAAGGCCCACAAAGTGGAGCAATTTTCTTCATTTTTAAAACATCGAAGGTTTGGTAATTTATTAATCAATTATATAATTTAGTTTGTGTTATTTTAAAAAGTATTTAACCTACCTGATGAATAAATTTTAAAATAAGATATTTCAGTACAAAAATGTGATAAAAAACGCAAGAGAAGATATGAGAAAAAATTGTGAAATTTGGTCAATCTGCTGGACGATCGCCTTAACGCATCAAATATTAATCACGAATGATAAGGAATCGTGCGCAATAAATTCTACTGTAATCTGAATAAGGATAGATTAGTATTACTACTTACTCCAATATGCCAAGCCTATACCTGGTTTGGCATATTGGAGTTACATTCCAGCTAATACATATCTGATGAGTGTAATTCGAAACTTTAATGATTTACTCATTCATTTATAGCGAGCGACCTAAAAAATTCTACGAATTCTAATCAATAAATAATCAGTCGTTATTTATATTAAAAAATTAACTGACAAAGAATTCTTAGTATTTCAAATTGTCAATATGATTTAATGAACCCACTTTTCTGCGAACGCGGACTTGGTGAAAAATATACAAAGTTGACAACTTTTCAAAACAATTTTTTTTCACAAAAATGATGCGAATGAACTTTGTCCGCGGACTAACATTGTTAGGAGCGTGAGAATATATTCAGAAAATAATGGTGTTGGTATTGTCGTTATATTAAAATGAGTAGGTATTAGAAACGACCATAGAAGAGAAGGAAGAATGAATGAATATATCTCGGAGATTTTTTAATAATTTATTTATAAATAGGTAAAGTGTACATTTATATAATTGATAGTTTAAAGAAAAAAAATTACATATAAAAATAATAATGACATAAAGTGGAAATCAAATACTTATAATACAAATATATAAAGATAAATAAAATATATAACAAAGCAGAAGCATAAGGAAAACATAATATAATAAAAATTCAAAAAATAAAGACTAGATTAGATTACAAAGTCATAATATAATAAAAATGTTACATAACAGTTAGTTATCTCACTTAACCAACAATCAAAATAAATACAAATCAATTATTTAGGTCCAATTTGACAAATACTAGTAATCTTTTAATACACCTTTTAAAATAATGTGGGTTTTATCTCAATACCGTGTATACGTATATTGATCTGGAAGATTACAAGATTTATTTAAACTATAAACAAACTAGAAACTGCTGAGTAGATAATTAATTAAATCAAAAAGATTCTGGTACCAACACTGACGTATGGAAATGAGCATGGAACAGGTAAAAGAGAAACGGAAGTAGACTGAATGCGATAGAAATGAGATCACTTAGACGAATGTGTAATAAATCCATTTATGATAGAGTAAAAAATGAAGATGTCAGGAAAGAATGTAAAACTGATCTTAGCATAGTCGACAGAATGAAAAAATGATCGCTCAGATGGTTTGGGAATGTTGAGCGAAAGAATGAGGAAAGAATGGTAAGAAAAATATATGACACGAGTGTTGACGGCACCAGAAAGAGAGCACGACCGCGGAAGACGCGGCTTGACCAGATTAATCAGATACTGGAGGACGGTCCTGTTGGGAGTCTCAACAATTGTCGAGCCTGCATCGCGAAAATGTATAAATGTGGATGAGGCGAGAGTTGTGTGTCGGGACAGAATAGTATGGCGCTCTATCCTCTTTGACTACCCCCGCGGAGAAACGGCGTGATGGTAAGTAAGTAAGACACTCATTTGACTAAATATTTTTTAATTGGGATAAATTATAGATGTCTTGCAGAGACGAAGCTATAAAGCATGTATGGAAGTCTTTATTGTGCGCCAACAGCGCTTACGACCGGCTGAAGTGATCACTTTACACACGTAACGTTCACGATTCCGCCCAAGACGTTATTTATGTACCTTATTTTACATATTTGATACAACTACGCTTACTACTTACTTACTATCACGCCGCACTCTTCTGTCCTGACATACAACTCTCGCCTCATCCACATTCATACATCTTCGCATGCAAACTACGCTATCGCTATACATGCTTTAAAATTTTGTAATTCCCTTGGAACAGTACATAGATGTCAATGCTTGTAGTAAATGAGACTTCTATATTTTTTGACTAGAGTATGAAGCAATATTCTTTTTTCACCCGAATTATTTGTAATTATTTCAATTTAATTGATCAATGCCCGATTTTCTTCACTTTTAAGGTCTTTAATTTATTTATTTAAATGTACGCAATGAGTACAAAATTATACTTTTACATTAACTTTTTCAAACGTTTTTATAATTTATGTTATCATCTTAAGGATATTTCCTGATCCGAGATCTATACGCTCATCCGTTATATTCAACAGTGGAATCTAAACAATAAAATTTCATCTGATTTAAACATTAATCAATTGTCTATATCCGTATCTTGACAGTTATTGTATAACTGTCCAGATTTACTACAAGACATGCAGGTTTTGCCGTGGAAACTGCAGCTACCAACTACATCCTTAATTCACCACTGTAAAGGCTTCCTAGATTAGCAAACAAATACGAGCAACTTGACGTCTTTACCAACAACTTTACAATATTCAAACAAGTATGTAAAAGGTGTATTGAAAGATTACTAGTACAATAATTGATTTGTATTTGTTTTGATTGTTGATTGAGTGAGATAGCTAACTGTTATGTAAAATTTTTATTATATTATGACTTGTGCTTTTCACTCTACATTATTACTTTTTATTTTTTTATTTTTTGAATTTTTATTGTATTATGTTTTCTTATGCTTCTGCTTTATCATATACTTGCATTTTACTTTATATTATATTTATCTTTATATATTTGTACTTGCATTTTAAGTATTTGATTTCTACTTTGTCATTATTATTTTTATATATTATATATTTCTTCTTTATATAATATTTTTCTTCTTTATATAATCCGATATATAAATGTACTTTACCTATTTGTTTGTAAAAGCCCTGTAGGGCGTTAACAAATAAATTAATTAAATAAATAAATACAAAATTTAAGTTTTTAAGTTTGACATATTTGAAATGAATGAATTCAATCAATCAATCATAAAGCTCTGAAACGAAATAAAACGTTAAATCATTCACAATTATGGATATTACACAGCTTTCTAATTGCTCATTTCAAATAAGGCCGATTATATCGAGTCAAAAATCTCCTCCATGGACAATTCTATAAAAACCTATAGAATCTGACCACAACAACGTTAGCTAATGTTTTCCACTCCTATTGTTCACTCCGCGAAAACACCTAATTCTTTCAGGCACTCCCAACTATTATAGTACACAATTTTAATTCCATTTCTTGCATGCCACCTAGTGAATAAGTAATAGTAAATAAGTTTTTTCTTAGCAGTAAGTTGTTTTGTAAGATAATAATTTTTCTGTACAAAGCGCCCTCGAGGTGAGTATTCGCGAAAACGGCGCTATATAAGTTATCCAAGTATTATTATTATTATTATAGACACGGGCCATTAGCTAGGCCGAACAGAACTCGATAAATATTAAATAAAAGCCCGATTTCCCACAGTTTTCTGCTACAATTCTCAGAAATAAAGGTATTTGTTAAGAGACAACAATCCCTATAATTGAGGTCAAGTACAAGTAATTGTTATTTGGGGGTACAATTGCATTGTTAGCGCATCGAATTCGTTGAAAGGGATGTTGTGTAATCCATTTACACGGAGATATATCTTCAATTTCATCCGAATTAGGGCCACGATTGTTCCCTGGAGAGGATCGGTGCGCCGTTTGGTATTATAACAGCTATTACCGTCCTTTGTGGCGGGCTTCTTGGGGCTGTTTTGTTATCCATACATAGGTACATAGCATCGCTCCATTCGCAAACTTTGTCTCTCGTGTGAGGGTTTAACCAAAGATATTTTATCGAAAACAAAATAAATAATGATTTTATTTAATACAGGGTGTCTCGTAGCTGATAGCAAAAAATTCGGGGAAGAATTCCTCATTCAATTTTGAACAGAAAATATTCTTTACATTTTTGATAAAATGTCGACAGCCGTGGAGATAAACGACATCGGAATTTGCACTTTATTTCCAATATTTCTGACATAATTTCTGTAAAACTATCACTGCAGTAACTATATGGAATATTTAAAATTCATTCGCTTTAATACAAGTCAAATAAAATGAAAAAAAACTATTGGATAGTGGCGGGTTTGCATCTATACGCCACCATTATGTTCCGTCGTATGCTGCTAAGCTAAATACTACATTAGTAAAAATATATCATTTGAAAAAAAAACACTGTTTTATTCCACTGTACATTTGATTTAAAATTATAGCATTTTCGAGACACAACTTCTCATTATCAATAACGAATTTCAACAGTTGAAATCCGTAAATCTTCACATTCAAATATACAGGACCAACCTGCCAATGATTATGCCTGTTGAAAGAGCTACTGCTATGCTGAACAATATTACTCTGGATATTGATCTGTTCCATGTCTCTGAGAGGATATTCCGAAGCAGGATTCTCTTACACCTTTGATGTGAAAGATTTTATATATTATGTTTAAATTTTGCTTTTGTTTATATATGCTTATATACTTCTAACCTATTATAACATTTACGAATTAAATTTTATGTTTAAAAAATAAATAAATTGAATTGAATTGAATCATCGTAGGCAACACTTGACAGATGACGCCTTGCATAATATGTAAAATATTTTGGTTATAGATTTTGAAAATAACGGTTTCTTTTCCAAGATGTCGTAACTTGTAAATCTTTTGCATATTTTTGTACGTCTAGCAGTTAAAACTTGATAATTTATCAATTTCTATTCATTAAACCTTACATTGGCTGAGTTTGAGATTTTCATAATATGAGTTCGTAGGAAATTAATATTAGTAATAATTTAATATACATAGAAACGTTATAAATCAATCGAGCATTTTTAATACAACTCAATTAGGTACGTGGATGCAATTATTTTTTATTTTTCAATTTAAATCATAAATTTTTTTTTTATAATATTTTTTATAATATTTTATAATATTTTATAATTTTTTTATAATAATTTTATAATCATAAAGTATTTTTTCCAAGTATCTAATACAACACATTGTGGCGTGTTATTATCTTATGACAAATTTAAATTGAACGTCAAACTCAAATAAAAAAAATTGTGGCACCATTTTATAAATAAAATAATGAAAACATTGATTTCACCACACTTAAATTTTGTTTTGAGTACTCAAAGTACACTCATTGTTCTGAAGAAGGGAGCATGCCCTCAAGTATAAATTTACTCAAGTACATTCACTGTCCTGAAGAAGGGATTATCGCTCCCTAAACATGTTTAATTTTTTAAAACGAAATCTAAGTGTGGTTAAAACAAAGTTTTCATTAAAGAGTTAATGTTATTATTACGGTCGTTGGACATATTTATGTATTAAATAAACGTATGAACGAGGAAAGGATGGTTAAGAAAATACATGAGGTGAATGTTGAAGGCAACAGGAATAGAGGGCGTCCGCGAAAGACCTGGCACGATCAGGTACTACAAGTATTTGAGGATGGCCCTGTTAAAAGCCGCAACAATCGTAGAACGTGTATGAGAAGATGTATGAATGTGGCCGAAGCAAAAGTGGTGTGCCAGGATAGAAGAGTGTGGCGTTCAATCCTCTCTGCCTACCCCTGCAGGGAAACGGCGTGATGGTTAGTTAGTTAGTTAGTTAAATAAAACGGATATTTTGTACGAACCGTATATTTTACTGAGTAGAAAATCTCAACGTTTCGTTGAAGTCTTATTCAGCGTCATCAGGAGAAAGACGACAGTTACAAACTATCAAGTATTTGGCACCCTGTTCTCACGACTTTAATCCCACCTTTAAGAGTCGTCGCAGAAAAGCCTGAAGATGTAATTAGTACATATTGCACACTGTCGACCTCTATCGCAGAATAAGTGAACACTCCACAACAAAGTGCATATAATTTACGACCTTGGAAGAAATAATCAGCCCGGCCTACACCTTCGCCGTGATAGGACGCTCTCCTGATGACGCCGAATAAGACTTCGGCGACTCGTCGAGATTTGCTTCTCAGAAAAATATACGATTCGTATAAAAAGTTCTCATTTTTACTCCCTTTCTTTTAAGTCGTGGCGTCTGCTTGCTTGCCGGCTTGCCGTCGAAAAAACTTTGGATCGTTTTTTGACCCTTTTCCCGTGATTCAATTGAGCTGAAACTTTGCAATCGTGGCGACGATCAGAAGATCTATCGAAATTTCATTAAAAAAAATAATAATTATGGTATAATTTTGAATTTTTACTAGTTTTTTCAAATTGGAATCATTAGAAAAGTTTGATTACGGCGGCCCGATAACGTCGCGGAATATTTTCTAAATTGAATTAGGTACTCCGTCGGTATGTCTTGCATGAAGTGTCTTATCAAAGCTCAAAACATCTGACATTTTAGAAATATATTAAATTACTGTAAGTTTAGTGTTATGTTATAAGTTTTAATTCGTCTTTAATTGTTATTATATTTTACAAAGAAAAGGAGTATAATAAAAACTTGGTTTTTATGGGTTACTTTTTATTTTATTTATTTAAAAATGATGCATCAGCCTAATATTTTGCAGATTGAGAAGTGGGGGTCTCGCGGGAAACTATTTGTTATTCTGGGTAAATACAACAATGGGCCAATCCGTGGGCCGTCTTCACTGAACAAGACGTAACCATCGGGGCGTGAGGGACCCTTCGGCCGAGGGGGGGGGGGCTTGTGCAATAAATAAATCATTCTTAAATCGGAAATACCAATAACACTAAACGCGCATAAGACTTTTAACTCACAATTTATATTTAATATAAAATTACTAACCAGGCTGTTGCCTTATTTAAAATTTCATTAAAATTTCTTTTTTTTTATGGGCGGAGAAGAAAATGGAAAAAATAATAAAATAAATATCTCAACGGTCTTAGAGAAGGATTAGCAAAAGGACACGCCGAGAGTGTTTTGTTCGCTTCAAAACTGCTGATACCAGCTTAGACGATTAGTCAGGAAATTGTATTCTGATGACCAGGCCTTTCAGGCCAGGAAGAGTAGTGATGGTCAAACCGTTATTTTAACCGGTTACAGATAGTACAGTTATTCGAGATTTCTATCTGATCATATCGATGATTGGTAACTGAGATATAACTGGTGCCTGGGACCGATAGTTGCCCGTAGAATTGCGAAAAATCAGTTACCAACAATCGATACAATCGGATACAAATCTCAAATAACGGTTAGTGCGTCACCCATTAAAATAACATCACTATGGAAGAGGACGAATTTCCACCACTAGGAAACTGGACACTCTTCGCGTGCGGAATCGACCACCTTTCAAGGAAATGCGAAGAAGAATTTGTTTTTGTTTTTGGTTAAGTTACAATATTAATTTTTAAAAAAACGGCGAATGTAACCTAAGTACCTACATCGCGGGAATAAATGAAATCATATAAATAAGAATATACCTACTTTGTTTTCATCACGTTGCATCCTGATGAAGGAACTATTCATTGACTCCGAAACGTGTTTGTATTTTTAATAAATTAAAGGGAAAACAGATTATACCTATTCTTATTAATTTTAATGCGGTTGTAATCGGCTGCACCAGTTGTAATATTCCCTCTCTTGTGTCAGGAGAGGAAACTTGACGCTGCGGGAGTGTAATGAAACACGTTGGCTTCGTCTTGATATTTATTAAAGTTAAAAATAGATTCCCGCGACAGTAATTCGGTACAGCAAATATTGTACAGAAGAGATCACAAAGTGGCGTCTCGCACTTTATAACATTCTCTCTCTCCTTCTTCCATGCCTTCTATCACTCTCGTTCATCGAACAGACGTCACGCTATACATTAATTATATTACATAACATTAATTATAACGTCTCCACAAAGTTATTTTGCTCATATTGAAGAAGAATACAATCATTGTTAGAGAAAAACACTTTTGAATTCCGATTCTATCCACATTACACGGAATCGTAAATGTATAAGGGCCGGTTGAATCAGATTAATTTATTGTAATCTCTCGTTTAAACCGTAGATCTTTGCGTTCTCCACTAATCAAACAACCCGTTTTCGTAAAAAAATGTTTTAAACATAGACGTACTATAAATTAATATAGACTAGTCACTAAAAAAACAAATCTGAGACATCTAGTTTCTGCTGTCCTCTATTACGTACTAAATGTACCGGTCAGAAAGAGATATAAATTATTTTCATAACCAGGTAGGTATATAAGAACAAAATATAATTTTTAAGAACGAATGCATATGAAGTTGTAGCGAATTGCGGTATTTACTCTATGGTATTTTTATTTCTCTCTTATAGCGCAGCATACGTTTAAAAAAAAATACAAATATAAACAGGGTTGTGTATTGTTTTAATATTACGCGCGGACATTTATACATTTTGGACATCCCTAGACCAACTGCTGCAATGTGCGTCTATGTTCACAGTAATTAGTGTTATAGTTCTGTGTGGCAGATATTTTGGTTTGTAACTAGTCTATATTTATAGCACGTCTATGGTTTTAAACGAACTATTAATATAAATCAAGTTGATACAACAAGCCCCAAGTGCGGGAATTGAAAACTCGAGCTCCGTAAACAAGTACCTACCATACAATTTGTCTCTGGTTGTAGAAAAACATGTGCGCGGTGACTGCGCGCATTGATCAGATAATCGGCTCACGGCCATTGTGCGCTTTGTCCATTGACAAGCAGCAAAAGCGGCGCTGCCTGGCGCCCATTATCCTCGCCCATTGTGCGGCCCGCGGGACTAGTCGGGGCTCCCGGCCGCTTGTGGCGAGTCAAGAGGCCCTCCAACCGTGCTACGGCCGGGCCCGCGATGAAAGGTTTTCTCGCGTCGCGCCTCCCGTCGGCCCTTGACAACAATGTGTAGACACAGATGTAATACATTTATGGAGCAGATGAGGATAGTTTATCTATTATCATATCAATTACTCCAGCTTTGTAAGGGCCAAAAGGTAACTTGTAGTTGGATGGTGATTGAAAGGTATAAAAGCAGGGGCAGCAATGTCTCACTGAGGTGTTACTGAGATTTTTTATTATTTAACACTACCGTCCCGGAATGGGGTTACAACTTAATTTAACAGAAATCTTATTTTTATAACTATTTAATATTTGTATTTATACTATCATTCATGCTCTATTACACATTTATCATTAACATTATATTTGATATGCCCGATGGTATATAATATATTCCTTCAAACAAATATATTCAGATAGATAAGATACTAATACGTTCATGCTTTGTTACACATTTATTCCTTATATTACATTTTTTTTGTTTCTATTTACCTTTACATGACTTTTCATACTCATTGACTCACTTTAAATTTTTTTTCTTACATACATAATCAATAGATATTAAACAAACTCAAGTTTAACTTTTCTGGGGACAATTAAACAAGTATAATATATATATATAATATATAATATAATAATATATATATTATATATATATATATAGATATATATATATATGTGTGTGTGTGTGTATATATATATTGTAACATGTATCTATTTTATTTTCAATAAAAAAAATATGATTATTTATGATATTGAGATGGTATTCTTTGTAATCTTCATAAATATCCCAAAGAATACAAAACCCAAAGAAAAAAAAATAGACAATCGTCAATATTTTATACGATACGCTTACTTCATTCTGCTTGCACGGCTTCTATCAGTCAGAGACTTGTGAGTCATGCGACGTCAAAATACTAGCGTTTCTTATAAAATGACAAAAAATTTAGTAGAATCTTGTTTGCATTGTATAAGAAATGTAATTTAAAAAATTATAAAACATTTTTAAACCATCATTCTTTACTAAAACGCAAATTTGACTGGGGTTATTTTGTTACCCCACTCCGGTACCCGAAGGTTAAGTTTACATAATATTTTACACATATAATACAAATGATTGAATTTTGATTAATTTTTTTCAAATTTTTTACAGTCCCGTGAAAGTATGAACTTGTGTATGGAACAGGAGACTGTCACAAGTAAATATACAACACAACCACAAATAAATATATAAATAAACAAAGAAGTGTGGTTGATAACTGTATTTTTAAAAACATATGACACATACATGGAAAGAAATATATATAGAAGTATTTAAAGATAAGTACGTTAAGTTTATATTACAATATTTAAAAATAAGCATGTTAAGTTTAATATCACAATCCAAATCACTCAATTGTTCAATGATTTTAGGCACTTTTTGAATTTTGCATAATGTTGTATGAACATTATTGAAATATTTAATTCGTGGATATCTGTAGTGGTGTTGCATAGTTGTTTTACTGCATCTAGGTAGGTATAATTAGGGTTCCAATCATATGCGCTATTTTGCTACGTCTATCTTGAACTATATTTGTGTTGTGTTGATTAACAGGTTCTTTGTGAAGATAAATACAAAAAATGTGTCGCTGCTTTTGGAAATTTCCCTGGGTTCTATGGAACCGACAACATATTGGAAATAATTTTTTAAAAACAATTGACGGTTTTCCTTTAACATGCGTGTATAAATATATATTAAACTTTTAAATAGGGATATTGCAGTGTTTGCTACTAAATTGTGGACATACCTGCTTTTGCTATTTACATAATTGTATATTGCTGTCTTTGGTATAATGTTTCAGTCTAAAATTGAGGTAATTAATAAAGCATGAAGCGGCCCTTTTTTATTGTTTGATTGGTTGAAGTGAATAAGACAACTCATTGGAAATAATTTTTTAAAAACAATTGGCAGTTTTCCTTTAACATGCGTGTATAATGTATAAATAAATATTAAACTTTTAAATAGGGATATTGCTGTGTTTGCTACTAAATTGTGGACACGCCTGCTTTTGCTATTTACATAATTGTATATTGCTGTCTTTGGTATAATGTGTCAGTCTAAAATTGACGTAATTAATAAAGCATGAAGCGGCCCTTTTTTATCGTTTGATTGGTTGAAGTGAATAAATACTAGTGACTTTTCTTTAAATAGTGATTAGGAAACGTAATTTAGGATAGAGCTATATTTCCTATAAAATCTCGAATTCAGTACTGAATTCAGGACTGGTTGTGTCAACTCGGATTATAGCAATCTTTCGTTCAAAACGTCGGTTTTTGATAGAAGATTGAATTGTTACCTACATCGAAAACAAATAGAGAATGGTTTCCTATACAAAACTGTTGAATTCTATAATGGACTTTCTAATGAAATAAAGGAAATAAATAATGTAAGACTCGTTCAATAAACAACTGAAAAGACTTGTGTGGAGAGTAGTTTTTTCATACTTTATAAGATGTTCATAAATCGATGTGGTTACCTATAATTAAAAGTCGTTAAAAGTGTTACATTTATTATGTATAGTTCTTCTGTAATATAGTAATTAAGTATCAATAGTCTTTGATGTCCTTCTAGACCAGCTCGCATTTGCTGCCTGGATTTTTTTCTTATTTTTTATTATATTTATAGCTATAGTGTCTAAAATATTGATATAAACAAATATATTAAAATAAAAATATTTAGCATCAAAATAATGCCGAACTGGTTGGCGAAAATGTAGGGCCGATTGCTCATAAAACGGCCCTGGATACGCGGTGGGTCTCTCTCTCTGCTGCTTAAACGCACCTTTATAATATACAAAAACTGTAAAATTATCTTCTCGAGAGAGACAATAGGAACTAAGTATGTAATATGTATGTAAAAACTTTTAAATCAATAAAAAGTATATATAATGATCGTGTTGGAGACAAAGCAGTTGGAATGGGAGTCTCGCAGTTAAAACAGCGATTTGTTAATGACCAGGGGACTCAAATGGCTGTTTTAATATGAATAAATCACGAGACAATGGGATTTGATTGGAAAATGATAACCAATCTGCCCCTAAATTAAACACTCGCCATGACAGGCTCGCTCATTTGTGATGCGCTGCCCAACACCGGACATCTTTCACTTTAAATTTTAATTAATTTTATTGCCACATTCTAAACATGTTTCTATCACATTTAAGACGAATTAAATCCTTACAATAGAAAGCTAAACTGAAGAATTCGAAAAAAATATGTGGTTACTACCTGGATACAAATCGTATCTTCTCCAATACGGGGATCTGAGGCTTTCTGCTCGGTTTTAATAATTTTATTTGACTTGTATCAAAGAGAACGAAATTGTAGTGTTCGATACAAGTTCGATACTCGATAGAAGTTACCCATAAATTGATTATGAAGATAATTCTTTAAAACCCCACGATTATCTGACAATAGACCTTTTTAATAATTTTTTTTAAAAATTTATTTATTTTAAATTACCTCTTGCAAAACTGTAATTACAGTTTAAACGCAAGGATTTAATTATAATAAGTGTATGTACATTTCTTTACTTAATTGTATTTAATTTATGATATATTATATAATAAGCTAATATATTAAACTAATTTTGCTTTTCCTATCCACTTCACAATTCACTGTAGTATTTCTTTAATGTCTTTTTTATATTTTTTTGTCCCGTTACATTTTTTATTTTATCCGGTAGCTTGTTGAATATTTTTGGAATTACGCACTGTTTGGTTCTGTCTCCATGACAATTATTAGTTTTTTTTATTTCTAGTTTTTTATTCGTTATTTGTCTTGTCGTATATTCATGATGTATTGGTGTTTTGAAACTGTCCTTCTCATATTCTTCCAGTGTTATTTTATAGTCAAGTTGTTTTTGGATCGGTAAGATTTTACACATTACAAGTTCCCACTTTAGAAAATATCTACATTTCAACTATATAAAGGTTTTCATAGTGATAACGAGCTTACCCAAAGAGTGTGCAGTAGCAGAAATGTAACACTTGGTAAATTACATATCCCTGTGATACATACCACCACTGCTCAGCATCACTACACATTCAGAGGTGTGAAATGGTTCAATGAATTGCCTGTTGAATTGAGGACTAAGGATAATTATGAGGCATTTAAAAAAAAGTGAAAAAATATCTTCATAAATAATTAAATTTTTATTTTATTATATGTGTACCTATTGCTTACTTAATATTATATATTACTTACTTATTACTTTAATTATTACTTAACTTATTGCTTACTTATTATTATATATATGTATTTATTATTTAATAATTATAACTAAATTGTCTATAAATATAAAATGATGAATATGTACATTTTATCATTTTATTATCTGTAAATGTAAAATGTAAAATACACACGTGTCAATGTCACTCATGTAGAAGAGAAAAATCCAACATACGTAACTAGCTCTATTTAGTAAAAGAAATGTATTTGTAAAAAATAAAAAAAATAAAAATAAAAATCACTTTCATGATACTCCTATTTACAGAAGATAGATCAGAAATTATATATCGCCCGTATTCCGAAAATAGCAATATAGGGATGTAAGATTTGAGTGTTTACATAATAATTACGAAGATTGCAGCTTAGAAAAGGTAGACAAATATGTATATTTGGGGCTAACAATGGACAAAAACTTCAACTGAACACATCACATAGAAGATACAGGTAAGCAACTAAGGACCCTACTCGGTAAATTCTTTCATCTCAAATATTGTATTCCAAGACACACACGCTATTGCTTATATTATAGTTTGGTTGACTCAATTGTAAACTACGGCTTAAACAGCTACGGATTGACGTTCCAATCATATTTAGACACAGTAAAACAACAACAACTAAGAATAATTTAAAAAAAAATAAGCATGTAAGGACCAACAGGAAAACCTACTCAAAATTTGTAAAATCTTACCGATTCAAAAACAACTTTATTATAAACTGACACAGGAAGAATACGATAATGAGAGATTTAAAACATTAGTAAAACATGAATATATGACAAGACAAGACAAGAAAGAATAAGAAACCAGAAATAAAAAAAATAAAAAAAACAATTATTACGGAGAGAGTTAAACCAAAAGTATTCAACAAACTACCGGATAGAATAAAAAATGTAACGGGAAAAAAAAATATAGAAAAAACCCTAAAGATACTACAGTAAATTGTTAAGTGAATACTTAAAAGCATAAAAGTATTAAAAATTTGTAATAATAATATAATTATATTATAACACAAGGACGATTAATTAAGGAAATGTACAAATACTGTAATCAAATCCTTGCGATTAAACTGTAAATACAGTTTTGCAAGAGGTAAAAATAAAATGGCGACAATATAAAAAAAATATCGTTATCGCAACACCTAATTGACGATAATAAAAAAATAAATAAACGAGACGTATATTAAACGTATAAACGTGTCACACTATAATTATGTAAAGTTTCAATTCCAGCAATTTACGGATTTTACGACAGACAGACGGACAAACAGACAACGAAATTATTATGTTTGAATAATATAGCAAATATTGTAAACAAGGTTAATGGGGCTCTGAATTCAATTACATATTTCAAAGTAAGCAAGACTAGAGGTACATAATACATAGTGCCACTCTGATGTATAGAAGTGAAGCCTGGAATTGGCAAAAAAGGAATGAACGTAGACTAAATGCGGTCTCTAAGGCGCTTGAAAAACCTTTGGTCGACGTTACGGTTTAGCAAATTCGAAAAAAATTGAATATTAATTTATTTAAGAATATTCCACTGAGTGTTTCAATTGTACCGATCATTTAATAAATACCACGAAACGGTGTCCGCTCGGTGGAGTTTCACCGCGATGTAAAAGATAAGATTACAGAGATGAGATGTGATCGGCAGAGAAACCCACAGCCGGTGTCGCGTGTCCGGAGACTGGACACTGGAAGCGTCTGCTGTCAGCCTCTGGTCCACGGATGACATTTTCCTCTCGAGACAGTCTCTGAGATGAGACAGCTCTCGGCTCAAGACTCAGAGATTCCTTTTCACCAATTATCGATTGACGTTTATATTTCTTTTCTTCCCACGTGCGTGATGTATAGACGCACGTGGGAAGGAGGGCGTCGCTGTCGCGTAACAGAAGTTGTCAGGGTGTAAATTTATTACACAATACATAATGTACAGAATATCCGGTGGCCGGTGTCGTATTAAATACAGAAATTTGGTCGGGCAGCACTAAAGAAATAATAATTCAGTGTATATTGGTAATCAAGATGCCACAGCTCGCGCTCAAAGAAGAGAATGAACTGAATGACAGGGCGAGGGGTTACCGCCGAGGGCGGGCGGGGCGGGTTTTAGTTCCAAATTTGCCGCACGCCAAGTTACGTTGGGCAAGCAATAATAGAGATAGTTCACAAATACCTACTACAGATAGATTCCCACCTAAATTATTAGTCTACCTGTAACCCGTAAAAAATGACGGCACTTTTACATGCCTTTTCCTAAAGAATAAATATTTAATTATTTATATCCAACACCCATGAAATACTAATAACGATTTTTATCAAAATATTTCAACATTTTTTTATATAATTCCCCTACCGGCAGTTAATGGTACCATTTTAATTATTTTACCCTGATGATTGTGCTGGGTGGAACATGAAATAGTTCTCGTCTTTGCTAAGTCCTATTATGTATTGTATTTTTGATTGGTCCCGCAGGCTCGGCGGTAGCAACATATTATTATATTTAGATGACATTGATGTCAAAATATTTTCGACTCATAACTAAGGCAGGAATCTACCTGTAAAGTATTGTGGATTAACACTGTTACACCTTGCATATGGTTTTAGATGACGTGTGTGCGTATGTGTTGAGTCTCGCTTAAATCGAATGGTTACAGTTATTTACAGGTTAAATAAATACAGGGTTATTTGTAAAACATGAATAACCTCGCAGGAATACATTCTTGTCTTGATTATAAGTCGAAAATGTTCAATTCGTTTCAATACAAGTTAAATAAAATGATAAAAACCCTCAAAAAATTCCAATTGGAATTTGAAGGTTTTTATTTTTTATTTGACTTGTATTAAAGGAATTGAATTTTTCGTATTCGATATAAGTTACTGTAATGACAGTCCAACGTTTTACAAAAAATGAGTCAGAAATATTGAAAAAAAAAATCAAACTTTGATGTCGCATATCTCCTTAACTATTGATAGGTCATAATAACTTGAACATTTTCGATTCATAATCAAGACAGGAATATAGTCCTGCGAGGTTATTAATGTTTAACAAATAAACCTGTATACAGATCTGTCCTAATAATATCAATCTATATCTCAAGATTTTTAGGTTTAGTTCCAAATAAATACGTGTACTGAGATATATCTGAGTTTACCTTGTCTCATTCCGTGGACACGGGCCGTTGGATCAAACTCTCGCCTGCCTAGCTGCAGCTACTTACTGTGTCCCGTTGGATGACGGAGATCGTCCAAAAACATAATACTCAAAGCCGTTTTAAACAAACATAATATGATGTAATGTAATAAATATAATATATTAATAATGTAATCACAAATCAATACAAAAATACACAAATTAACTGTTTTATTGAGTTCTCGGCTTGCAGGAGTTAAATGATAACCTGTGGTGTACCTTACCGTCTCGCCTCCCTCGTTCCTTAAATCATCGCACATCCAACGACATGTTTAATTTTAAAAAATCTTTCACTGTATACGTATTGCGTATTCTACAAGAAAATTAAAAATAATAATTCACGGGTTGTGGAATACCACGGGGTAAGAGTTCCTATTTTTAGTCTTATTAATAAAACAATGTCGTTATAATGAGAATAAGGCGGAATGTCAAATTAAATAACGGGAAAGCATTTTAAAAAAATATTTAGAAAAATTAAGCTGATTTTGTTAACAAAAGTAACCCATAAAAACCAAGTTTTTATTATACTCCCTTTCTTTATAAAATATAGAGTAGCTTGTTGGTCTTGTGGTTAGGACACTGGCCTCGTGATCCAAAGGTTGCGGGTTCGAACCTTACTCCAGACTAGCAAGTTAGTCCTATTTTCATAGCACAAGCGTTTAGTTTAGTTTGAAAATAATAAGAATATTGATGTGACACGTACTCCGTGTTCACATCTCTATTTTATTAAAAAAAAAAATATATATCAACAATTAAACACTAAACTTACAGTAATTTAATATATTTCTAAAATGTCAGATGTTTTGAGCTTTGATAAGACACTTCATGCTTTGTGTAGTGAAGTACCTATTATGTATACCGACGGAGTAATTCAAATTTAGAAAATATTCCGTGACGTTATCGGGCCGCCGTTGCTAGTAATCAAACTTTTGTGATGATTCCAATTTTAATTTTGAAAAATCCAAAATTATACTATAATTATTATTATTTTTTAACGAAAATTTGATAGATATCTTGATCGTCGCCACGAGTCTGCTTGCAAAGTTTCAGCTCGATTGGATCACGGGAAAAGGGTCAAAAATCGATCCAAAGTTTTTTCGACGGCAAGCCGGCAAGCAAGCAAGCAGACGCCACGAGTTAATATAAAGGGAGTAAAAATAATAAATTAATACGTTTCTGCCAAATTTCGGAACATTGAGCGATAGTTGGTAAGGAAATGGATTAAATATTGATAACGAGTTTTTGTATCTGACAGACAAGTGAAACTATATAAAAGAAACATGAATTTTATGTTTTTTTAATTAAATTTTTGTTGGACTAGAGACTAGTTGTATCAACTTGTATTATAGTTGGTTTAAACCGAAATCGACAAAATCCATTTCTTCCGGCGAAAAAGTAATGTTTGAGATCTGTGAATGGTACCCACCGCTTACCCAGTGTACCGTTCCAAGAGCAAAAGCTTCCATATCGGTCCTACTCAATCGTCTCCAGGTTGACATTTTTTCAATTAACGTGCAAGACCGGGCTACCCCGCACAAGTCGTATGAACCGTTGCGAGGCGGCGCGGCCGCGTGAACAAAAAAAAAACATTTACTGTCCCCGCCATTGAAAGATGTGTTTTTTATTTTTATTTTTTTATTATTTTTATGAATTACTTTTCCTGTGACGGATATACTATAGAATCATTTGATCATCAGAACAATCTGTCGCAACATACATAATACGGGCTTTGGGAGACAAACGGAAACACTGGAAATTACTTAGCGATTTATTAATTAGTGATTAATTATTTTATTAAATTAACAATTTAATAAAAATATTTTATTATATTAAACTTAATACACTATTCTTAAAAGCACTCTATATTGCAATTTATTACACTATGAACACTTTATTATTGCTGAGAACATTAATTTATATCGCTGGGAGCTTATTTAACACTCGCTAGATCATTCCATTAAATTCTCGCACGTAATAGTCGCCTTTATTTAATCGCTCACTATCCGTAAGAACTCGATCGGTATCTGTCGCCCAGAAATTCCACGACTGGCCACGCCGGCCGTCGTCCGCGGTTAATTTGTACCGATAGAAATGTCAAAACAAACTCCGGCCGTCGGCTTTTTTCGCACCGATAGAAATGTCAAAACAAACTCTCAAATGCGCAGCGCGGTGCTGCTCTATATATATACGCGATACGCTGGTCTTTCGATCTCTCGAGAAGATTATTTTCCTTTCTAGTGCTTAGAAGAAGGTTCCCGTCGCTTCTGGGCCGTTCCAGGTGTCTCCCGAATGTTACAGATAATTCCAGAGTGTGGTGGTGTGTTCTAGAAGGTACTAGAGGCTTCGATGGTACTGTAGTCATTGACATATTAGTAGATATTCTGTAATCTATTTTACCAACTCGTAACATTGTATTATTGTACATTCCGATACTACAATGTCAAAACATTGAATAAAAACGATTTTCATAACATATTTCAAAATTCACGCGCACAGTCTTAACTATTCAAAAGATTTTCAAAACTGTCTACAAATTAACCGGTCGGGTGCCGGAGGGCAGGTCTGCGCTTCCTAGACACGTATGCGAATTCGGCCTATTTTACCTGCGTTTAAGGGTTTTTAAAGCTTATCATTGGTTATATCTCAAGTTTTTGAATGAATGAACGAGTTCTATTTTCAAGTAGGTAACCTCATTTGCCACGCAAATCGGACAAAAAATCATTCCAAATGTCGTCTTCGAACCGCGCATTAATTATATTATTTATCTGTTAAAAAAGTATTATTTTTAAATAAAAAAGTGTTAAAATCAAGTATGTTTATATTCTTTGACATTTTTAAAACGAAAATATTGAAATTAAATATCTTTAGTGTTATTGCTTCCATGTTTTTATTCGATAAACTTGTGCGTACATTTCTTAATAATTAATGAATAAATAATTATTGAAATATAAGTAATTGTTGAAGTCTGTATATTGAGAAACCAGAAACTGCAACTTCTTAGCGATTATTATTGATTTTCACATGAATATTTTTTTTAAATTTATTTTTTTATTTTCATTTATTGGTTTTCTTAGAGCCATATAATTAATCAATCTTGAAAAAAAACAATAATTGATGTACAGAGTTTTGGGCCAATTACAAGAAAACACATATATACAATCGATAAAAAATAAGAAAAAACATGTCCAATAGTGAGTTTGTGTGAGTGTGTGTATTTGTGTGTTTATTTATTTATTTATTTTGTTTTGGGAAAAGTTAACCGTTATATAACCGTTACAAAAAAGTGTCTAAAAAACAGCAATCGTGCGCGAAATTGCGCGGCATCTGACCGGTTAAGGTTATACAACCGGCCCTATGGTGTACGAAACGTCACACGATAACTACTGAAAGGTATGTAAATTAATAGGCAGTAAAGGCCATAGATTAAAGCTAGCTTGTTACAAAGTAATTACATAAAATATTTATTCGAATGACGTCCGCACTGACGCGCGAACATTAATTAGTTTCCAATCGGTTTCCGAGGCGTCGGCGAGGGAAAATATTCGATTACCTCAAAAAGTAATTTATCTGTTTCCCGCGCGGCCGGCCGCAGATAGTATCGAACGGCTTTCACACGGCGCAAGACTCGTGAACAAAATATTTAAATGGCCGCCTCTAAATCCGTGCGCATTAGCATAAATATGTGTATAAGGTGAGGAGGCGCGCTGCCGGGAACACCGGGCGGTCGGGCGTCACGCTCGCATCACTTCGCTGGACCGGCCACTAAAGACCACGTCCACGGATAAGATTTCCGACTCGAGACCATCGCAGGGATACCAATTTCGCTTCCTGAGATCCTTCATCCCTTTTGGGGGCTTGCGGAAGCCACCACGTAACCACAGTATAGTAAACATACAGTATTACATCTTCATACAAACAGCCGAAACGACGCCCTTCGAAATCTCGGTATACTTAACGTAAAGGTACAGATACACATGCTTCTTTACTGGCATGCTAATGAGCATGCCACTAATAAGCATGCCCTAACAACTGTACACACTTGCTCATTACTGGCATGCTTATTAGTGGCATGCTCATAAATAAGCATGCCCAAAGCTAACAATCAAACACACATGCTTATTAGTGGCATGCTCTTGTCATAGAATAGAGACGCTCTTGTTCAAAATGGAAACTTTGCAAACTGAAATAGAAAATTCAAGTGAACCAATAAATCAAAAAAGTTCCCGAGTTTCCATCCGCACATTTTTGATTTTAGTTTATATAATTTTTTTTGTAAGATTTGAATCATCCATGCCTATTAATAAAGTTTCGTAAACATTATTTCTCACTATATTATTTTTACACAACGGTGACCGAGTATTCCGCAGTCATTCGTGATTCCTATAATAAGTCACGAAAAGTAATGTTTGAGAAGATCGCATCGATAATACTAGCCGCGAAGCCCGCGAATGACATAAGCATGCTCATAAATAAGCAAGTCTGTTCACACATGCTCCAAAGATAGGTACCCCTTCTCTATGGTGAATGACAGTGGCATGCTTATAAATCAACCGGCGGTTGATTTTTGAGCATGCCACTAGGTGGCATGCTCATTTCTAGCAATGTGCGTACACACATGCCACTAATAAGCATGCCACTGTCAAAGTCGATACTGCGCATGCTCACGTGCCACTAATAAGCATGCCACTGTCAAAGTCGATACTGCGCATGCTCACGTGCCACTAAAGAAGCATGTGTATCAGAAGCCTAAGTAACGTACGGACACAAGCAGTGTGAGACGCTCCCGTGCGTACATTTACGTTAATTTATGGCACCCCAAACCTTAAAGAGCCAGTCAATGAGCAGCCCTGGTGCGTCTTTAACCAAGTTTAAGTACCAAGCGGCCGTAGGTATTTATTTCAAGGACACTGCCGAGACGACATACTGCATACTTTACTATACTGTGACGTAACTGTTCATAGTGGTTAAATATACCCTATCACCATTTTTGTTGTTTTCTTACGTTTTCATGTCAACATACTATTATATCGACCAAAGTATCAATCTGAAGTTATCGCTTGAAGTTAAAAAATCACAAGTACACAAACAATCCTGAAGAAGAGAACATTATTCTCAAAACATGTAGATTGTATATCTAATAAAGTGGTGAAAGCAATGTGATTTGTGTTTTATTTTTATAATAATGTAACCACAAATTTTAAGCCTTTATTCAGAAGAAAAAATATTCTACGAACAATTAAAAAATCAGCTCATTCAACTTGTAAACAAGACGTGAAACTTTTTTCTTTGATTTGTCAAGAAAATAGTTCATGGAGTTAGGTAGATTTTAAGTTTCAATTACTTATGTAGTTGATCAATCGGCCCTAGTTGTGTAACTGAAATAAATTAATCGTATTCTTGATACGTATAACGTGGCTTTTGCAGATCTCAACATTTTTTGTTTAAGTTTTAGCAGTTTAATATCTCTGTTAGGGGGTAAACTCGCGAGGTGACACAATCTCTCTCTCTCACACTAAAAATTACACACACCTCAAACTACATACTTCAAACAGCACACTTTTTAAATTTTAAATTCAAGTGTGACTTTTTAAATATGTGAAATTTTTGGCCGATGACACGTTATTCCCATACAAATATTGCATTGAAAGAGACAACGAATCACATAATCAAGTAATCACGTAAAAATCAGGTAATTTGAAGTCACGGTGACTAAAATAACATACTCATTCTTACAATAGTGTACGACACTCTGTTCCTTTTCCCCGGGGACTTTTTTTTCGGCGTAGCATCGCGCCCGATCACAAAGAAGGTCCGTTCGATAACGAATGCAAGTAAGGCAGTTACCTTAATTTTGAGCTGCCAAGATTTCACGCTTGTAACGTATCTACAGTTTATTACATATATCATTGGTTTAAACAGTGAATCTCGTTTAGACCGTCGCGCGTGCGCACTGCGTGAGATTTTCGGCATCTGTCATCAAAATCGTTTTTATTAAATTTTTCAACATTGCATAACTTATTATTTATTTATTTATTTGACGCCCTTGTGGGCTTTTACAAAAATACAGAATATAAATTTAAAAAGAAATATCATAAGGCAGATAAAATAATAATATAGTTAAAGGTACAAATAATACCTAATAGTTTAAAGGTAAAATAATAATACAGAAAAATTTACTATCCATTTCCATTTCGTTGAGATGTAAAGAATTGTATCAGCTTTATCCTAAACACAGTTATACTATCAGCAAAAATGTCAGCCGCCTCTGCATGTTCATTCCCCAATGAGTGTAATCTGGGAATTACAGAGTTTTCTAATGCATTAGTTCTGACATTTCCACTAAAATAGAATAATGCACTGTGTCTTGATGACCTCAATGGGGCGTATAAGTCGATCAGACTAACAATCTGGGGGCAATCCAATCATGCTGTTTATGATCCTATAAAGAAATATTAGGTCTGTCACAGTACTATATATTAGTACTATATAGTATTATATTGCTGTATCCAGTATTCAGTGATAGTAGTGGACGATGATTTTATGCTAGTCAGAAAAAACACAAATGTGTGACGTGTGTCATGTACACCCGGTACCAATTTGTCGAAATAATATCCAAACTATCGGGTGTCGATAAAGTTAGTGTGAATTAATAATCAGAATCGCCTCCGCGGTATTCAGTGTAAATAGTCCGTAATGCCCCATCAATAATCCGCGGGGCCGGGCTGCTCGTGTGGTGCCCCGTTAATGGCCGACCCGTGGAGGCCGGGCGCGAGAGTTAAGTCCGCCTAAGAAGCGCACCGTGGACACTTCTGCGTGTTCGATATCTATGCGAGAAAGAGAAAAAGTTATATGATCGCTTCACGCTAGACCCATGGCTATGTAGACCTCTTTCCATTAATCCGGGTGCTGGAGCGCAGATCTGCGTGAAAACTTTTGTACCCTCCATGTGCCGAAGAGCAGACCTGCGTTCTCTAGACACGTATGCGTATTCGGCCTATTTTACCTACGTTTATGGGTTTTTAAAGCTTATCATTCATTGGTTGTATCTCAAGTTCTATTTGTCAATTAACCTCATTTGCTGCGCAAACCGGACAAAACTCATTCCAAATGTCGTCTTTGAACCGAATATTAATTGTGTTATTTATCAGTTAAAAAATATTATTTTTTAATAAAGAAGTATTAAAATTAAGTATTTTTATATTCTTTGATATATTTAGAACGGAAATATTGAAATACATTATCTTTAGTGTTATTACTTCCATGGTTTTATTCGATAAACATGTGTGTACATTTTTGACAGTAAATTTCGTTACTTATTTTCATAATTAATGAATTAGTAATTATTGTACAAGTAATTATTGAAATATAAGTAATTATTGAAGTCTGTATATTGAGAAACCAGAAACTGCAACTTCTTAGCGATTATTGTTGATTTTTACATGAATAGACCATCACAAAAAAGTATCTAAAAAATAGCAATCGTGCCCGAAATTGCGCGGCAGACAGGGTACATTCCACGTTTCGTACGGCTGGCATCCTACCGGTTAAGAACGACAATCGAATTAGTATGTGTAAGCCACGCGTACGAGGCACATGGTTTCGTTGTGTTCCGTAAACACCAACACAACGAAACAGTGTGTGTGAACGCACGGCTCACACATACTAATACGATTGCTTTTTCTTAAATGAAAAGATGTATATGCCAGGGCAGTGTTCATTTGTTTTAAATTTATTGCAAATTTTACACATTATTGTTATTGTATTGATTGATATATTGTATTGTATTAATTGACATATTACATTGTATTGATAATAATTATTATTAAACCATTTTTAAAACTCTCTGAAATATCTTGCTGGTTATCCACAGCGAATTTGAGATACAACAGGATATGTCTTGAACAAATAACTGAAATTAGGAATTTGATTACGTTTTTGGTTTCTTTTTGTTTTTATTTTTAAATTAATAATATCCCTTTTCATAATAAGTTAAAAAGTTGTCAACTAGGTAAAAAGGGTTGAAAAAAACAAAAAATATTGTATGTTTAAAAAACGGTCTCTTTTAAAACATAAAAAAATTCCATGTGGTGTGTGGCGTGCAGTGGTATTTACGTTCTAGTTTAGTAGTTGACCCGACGAAGAGACGAGTACGTCTCGAAACCGGTAGACTAAAAATCTCCGTGGCTATATTCTAACATAACTAATATGTTGTTTAAACGCCTGACTATAATGTTAATGCTTTGAATATCAATAATAAAATAATTTAGTTACTATCGTTTTACAGTAATACATTTATTTAAAATATATGGAACCTGATGAATAACTTATAATTTGAAACCTTTTGATATAAAAATGTGTTACAAAATGGAAGAGAAGCTATGAGAAAAAGTGCTGAATTTTGTTCAGATTGCCAGACGATCGCCTTAATTAACCCACTAGGAAAAAATATTTTTCGAAATTCTGTTTTAAATTTTAGTTGATCACTTCGACGATTTAACTGTTGAAATATTTTATATTTTATATGCCTTTATATGGAGCGTTCTGTCCAGCTATGTTCCAAGGCAGGGTATACAACGCAGCACGTAAACGCTTATAATTTGAATATATTTTTAGGGAAATTGGCTTGTCGGGCAGTTATTCGGTAGGTACCCTACTAAAATAAGATTTTTCACAGTAATGAGAATAAGATAGTAATAAGTAGATTTACAATAAGAAGATTTTTCATAGTCAATGGGAACGAAAACCAAAATTGTGCTTTGTGTTTTAATATTATTTTTGGTACGGAATGCCCACCTCGATGCGGCTCTCAGTAGGTACTCAGGAATGTAATTAACGTAAAAACGACGGAAATAAAGAATCTGACAACAGATACCTATGTATAGGTTATAATTTATGATTAAAATGCCGAGTAAATTGAGTTTATGGTATTGGAAAAGGAATTAATCGCGATGGCGAAATCAATTTACCCGCGTGGCAATTTTAATTTGTACCTTAACTGCTTTAGAGGGACACGTCACTCGATCATTTATTTTATTTTAATTTTGGGTTTAAATTATCATTGGTTTTCTGTTGCGCGAATACTATATTAAAAAAACCCTAAAGTTTTTGGATGTCACACGGGAAAATTCATTTTGACATTGAATAATGTGATTGAAGAAAGTGCTGAATTATTTTGAAATGTGAAAATACAGGGTATCTCGTAGCTAGTAGCAAAAGCTTCCGGAGAGTCGTCTTCGTTCAATTTTGAACAGAAAATATTCTTTACACTTTGGGTGAAATGTCGACAGTCACGGAGATAAGCAACATCAAACTTTGCATTTTTTTTCAATATTTCTGGTTTATCATTTTGTGAAAATACTTTTGCGGACTATCATGATAGTAATTTATATCGAATATTAAAAATAAGCAATTACACGAGCATTAATTAATACATCCCGTCTATTTTTTGGTTTAGGGTCACAATCAGTGAATAAGACGGGTTGTCGAAAATCTAGATGTCGTCTGTTTTTTGGTATTGGGGTAGCAAAATAGTAATATTGTTGTTTTCAAAATAGATCTGACTCTCAAAAAGTCACCATAAAAGCAAAGGTAGCAATATCCCCGGATAGAATGGAGGCCCGTAGGTTCGAATCCCGCTAGCAGATAAAATATTTTTTCGTTAATTTGATTCTTCTGTACGTTTTTTCTAATTGATTAATAAAAATTTGTTTAATAATTCACAGAACTTCGTTCTGAAATTGCAACTTCACAATAATAATGTGTTTTCTATACCTATATAAGATTAAGATTTATTTCTACTACATAGCAACCGCGTGTCTCCATATCTCGGTAACCCTGGAATGAGGCAATAGGCATGATAGATTTTGAAATAACATTCTATACTGTAGGTACACGTCTACTATTACCGAAAATAACATTATTTCAGTAATAAACTAAGTTTTTATGCAGATAATTACATTTTCATCTACATATTTTTAATTTCGCACAAAAACGCCCGCAGTTTTCGTCTACGTAACGTCAAGCCTCAGTAAACATGCATTGTGTCTATGACAACGGTTCAAAGACACGGTGATGGGTACTGAGGCGTGACGTCATTCGCTCTGACCGGTGTTTCTGTTAAAATGGCGGATTGCACAATTTAATACTTTTATTTTATTGAAAATATTATTAATCTCAATGTGTTTATTAAAACTGAATCATTTTTACTTCCTTTCTTTTAACTCGTGGCGTCTGCTTGCTTGCCGGCTTGCCGGATGAAAAAACTTTGGATCAATTTTTAACCCTTTTCCCGTGATCCAATCGAGTTGAAACTTGGCAAGTAGACTCGTGGCGACGATCAAGAAGATCTATCAAATTTTCGTTAAAAAAATTAATGATTATAATATAATTTCGGATTTTTAGAAATTTTATTGGTTTTTTCAAACTGGAATCATTAGAAAAGTTTGATTACGGCGGCCCGATAATATCGCGGAATATTTTCTAAATTTGAATTACTCCGTCGGTATTCATAATAGGTACTTCACTACGAATGTTGAAAATCTAAATTGACTGACAAATGTTTTTAGAATTTAATCTTCAAAGCATGAAGTGTCTTATCAAAGCTCAAAACATCTGACACTTTAGAAATATATTAAATTACAGTAAGTTTAGTGTTATGTTATATGTTTTAATTCGTCTTTAATTGTTGTTATAATTTACAAAGAAAAGGAGTATACTAAAAACTTGGTTTTTATGGGTTACTTTTTTTAGAATCATTTCAAAATATTTTCTTCTCTAAAATCACTATTCTCTAATACTGTCATCTGCCTATTGTGACTATTATTAAGGCATATTTTATTTTTAAAATGCAGATAAAGAAGAACCTATTGACCAGGCCTCGTGAAATAACACGAAAATAGTGTCAGAACTGATTTATGCTCTTCATCGCTCATAAAGTTGCAGGCTGCTCGGCCTATTACTAATTAATTATCGCTCTTAAGTGTTTATGATCCGCAGAGCTGAACGCTGAGCAGGGCTTCACTACCGGTGCTGGCAGAGCTACCAGGCCGTCCCGGGCCTCTGGCGAAGGTTTCTAGCAGCTACCAAGTCATCACATGTGGGGCGCAAAAGCAAAGTAATATCAAAAAAAATTAACCGGTCGGATGCCGGCCGTACGTAACGCGGAATGTACCCTGTCTGCCGCGCAATTTCGCGCGCGTTTGCTGTTTTTTAGACCCTTTGGGTGACGGTTATATTCATGTAAAAATCAACAATAATCGCTAAAAAGATGCAGTTTCTGGTTTCTCAATATACAAACTTTAATAATTACTTATATTTCAATAATTATTTGTACAATAATTACTTATTCATTAATTATGAAAATAACGAAATTTACTGCTAGAAATAAATAATCCATGGTTTATTGAAGAAAACCATGGAAGCAATAACACTAAAGATATTGTATTTCAATATTTTCTTTCTAAATATATAAATATATTTCATTTTAACACTTTTTTTATTGAAAAAAAACACCTTTTTAAACATATAAATAACACAATTAATGCGCGGTTCGAAGACGACATTTGTAATGATTTTTTGTCCGGTTTGCGCGGCAAATGAGGTTACTTGACAAATAGAACTCGTTCATCCATTCAAAAACATGAGATGTAACCAATGATAAGCTTTAAAAACCCATAAACGCAGATAAAATAGGCTGAATTCGCATACGTGTCTAGGGAGCGCAGATCTGCGCTCCGGCACCCGACCGGTTAAAAAATGTTTTGAATGCAGTCACCTAGGATAACTAATTTAAAATGTACTGAATTCTATATTTCATGTATCTCTATCCCTTCCAAAATAATGTTTCCTTTAAATTTATAGACTTATGTTTCCTATAAAATCTCGAATTCAGTACCTACATTGTGAATTAGAGTAATTCTCGATGACTGCATAGATTTTTTTTTTATATTGCTGCCTCTGCATTTATACTAACTAACTAACTAACCATCATGCCGTTTCTCCGCAGGGGTAGGCAGAGAGGATTGAACGCCACACTCTTCTGTCCTGGCACAACACTTTTGCTTCGGCCACATTCATACATCTTCTCATACAAGTTCTACGGTTGTTGCGGCTTTTAACGGGGCCATCCTCAAATACTTGTAGTGTCTGATCGTGCCACGTCTTTCGCGGACGCCTTCTATTCCTGTCGCCTTCAACACTCGCCTCATATACCCCGCATTTATACCCCACATATAGGTATAATGCAAAAAACTGGTGTCCCGACGGAAAATATCCCATCTTACAATATTATACTCAGTGGACCAATTGATGCTCTTGGTTTCGGCCGTATTCTGAAATGAGCAATAGTTATTGTATAATATTGTGATGCCGTCAATTTTGTCGTTTTAAGTTAGGCGGATGTGAAATTAATGAATACAATCATTCAGAAAGCCCTAAAACATAAATAAACGTTAAGCTATCCACAAATTGTGAATAATTTAATTAGCTAAATTCGTCACGTCCTATAATAAGATCTATTCTATAGGTACCTTTAAAACTCAATGTCTGTCTCTCTGCCCTCTATACAAATCTACACTGTTTGACCATTGGACCCAAAATTTACATACATATTCTTTAAAACTCGGCGGTTGGCTTTATTTTCTCGCTCTCTTTACCCTTCACCCTCCCACCGATATATTTTCCGTACAAATCTACATCGTTTGACATATCTGATCCAAATTTTTCATAGTCTTCTTAAGGACCCTGCGGGTAACATAGCTGCCACTTTATCTCCCCCTTTACCTCACCCAGTCCCCCGATATATTATCTATACAATTTTATATCGTTTGAGAGATTTGACCCAAATTTTGCATACTTATTTTTCTAACCCCCTCCCTACATTATAAATTATAAATTATAAATTAAAAGGAATGCAATTCAATAAAAAAAAAATCATAGTTAATTATTGTTTATCGAGAAGTCAAGTTTCTTTTAGCCCCAATGGGCATAGATAGATATATATTAATATTTAAATTATAATTATATATTTGCAATAATATTAATTTGAATATTAATTTAATGCTTTTTAAAGGGACTTTTCTGTATCTAAGAGCCCTAAATGTTTCATGTCTATTTTTTCTCTCTGTGTTTTCTTGACACAAAAATTGAACAATTTTATTTTTTTACAATAATTGTTTTCTCTTTTTTTCAATTAAAGTTCGTTGGCATTTGAGAAATATTATGGTAAATATTATAGTAAAGAATGACAGATGATTTTTATTTTTAATTTTTCTTTATACCTATGTAGTATAGAATCATGATTATTACATTATGTAAGTATCATTATGTTATGAATCTTGATTATATTTTATGTACCAAAAAAAAGAACTGTTGGTCTTGTGGTTAGGACTCTCGCCTCATGATCCAAAGGTCGCAGGTTCGAATCTCACTCCAGATAAGCAAGTTAGTCCTATTTTCATAGAAAAAGCGTTTAGCTTAATTTGAAAATAGTAAGAATATTGATGTGACACGAATTCCGTGTTCGCTACCCCATTTTTTTAAAAATGTTTTCTTAGTTGTATTTTACATCCCTGAAGAATATATAGTCTCTCCCGGACATCCCATCCACCTCCTGTCTGGATTAAATGGAAACATTGTTATTATTTAGAGGTAATGCAAAGCAATGGAACCTCCCACAATATTATTTTTAATTAATTATTTAACCCGGGCAACTACCAGACCGCTAGTAGATAATAAATTGATAATGTGCTAAATTCGTGATGTCCTAAGACAATATGTATGATAAAATAACTATCTAACTAACTAACTAACTAACTTACCATCACGCCGTTTCCCCGTGGGAGTAGGCAGAGAGGATGGAGCGCCATACTCTTCTGTCCTGACATACAACTTTCGCTTCATCTACATTCATACATCTTCGCATGCAAACTCGATGCTTGTTCAGGCTTCTAACAGGACCATCTTCCAGTATCTGGTTAATCTGGTCATGTCACGTCTTCCGTGGTCGCCCTCTCTTTCTGGGGCCGTCAACACTTGCATCATATATCTTTCTTACTATTCTTTCCTCATTCATTCGCTCAACATGCCCAAACCACCTGAGCGACCCTATTTTTATTCTATGTATTATGCTACGATCAGCTTTACATTCATTCCTAATATCTTCATTCTTTACTCTATCATACATGGATTTACCACACATACGTCTAAGGTACCTCATCTCTACTGCATTCAATCTACTTTCGTTCCTCTTCTGCCAGCTCCAGGCTTCACTTCCATATATGTCGGTAACAGAACTCCATTATGTACCGCTAGTTTTGCCTCGGTAGACATATTTCTATTAGAAATTATTGCATTCAAAGCACCGTTCACCCTATTCCCGGCAGTCACTCTCCTCTCTATATCTTTCTCAACATAACTATCGTGATCTTATAAACGTTAATTTAATTCGTAACATTAAAGACAATTAAATAAAGACCGAAGATAAAGTAACCAGAGTGACGTCCTAAGTGTTATCTCTACTACTCTAAACTCGTTACGTCACAAGACAAGATAGATAACAATAAAATAACAAAAGTGATTTTCTAAACGTTAACTAATTTCGTGACGTCATATAACAAGCTAGATAGTAATCTAACAAAAGAATTCAATACACTCGCGCGGCAATAACGTAATGAATTATAATCTGTTATAAAATCTCCCCTCTCCCGGCATCTTCCCATTCATCCCCTCGCAACAGGCGACATCCGGGTGGGTCCAGGCCCCGCCCAGTCGAGGGTGTCGCCCCGCTGGAGGGAAAACGACAATAAATTATATTGTGATTGCTCATTTCAAGGACATTTTTGCACAAAAGGGCAATACCGTCACAGTTGGCGCTCCAGGGCCGGCGCGGGAAGTGGGGCGTTTCGGGATAATTTAATATGGGACAATATTATTGAAATCTAATTGATCTATTGTAAATGTGCACTTTTTAAAATAAGTGATTTGTTTAATGTTTTATTTTTATACTAGCTGTGCCCGCGCGGCTTTGCACGCGTAAATATTTAGTACACAGTTTGGATCGTCATAGAACTTTCGCGAACCTTCTAGAACATCCTTCCAGAACTTTCAAGAAATTTATCGAATGGTAACTTCTAGACACACCGACACATTCCGCCACTCAGTTTAGAACCTTATAGAACTTTCGGGAATTTTCTAGAACCTTCTTCTTCCAGAACTTTCTAGAGCATGTTTTTCCGGAACCTTCTAGACTTACCGACACAGTCGGCGCGCCTATTTTGAAACAATCTGAAGCACTTGCGGCCTTCCCATAACAAAACAATGTGCTAGAAAACACATTTTCGTCACCCACTCCCACCCACGCACGCCACCCCCACCAAACTCGCATATTTTCGATGTGACACCAAGGGCTATCCACAACCATAACCACCGTTGGGTGGTTGTGGAAAAAACTTGGCGGATAGGGAAACACGGGTATTCCTTTGTATACATATCTGTAGTAGATATATCGTAGTAGATCAGAGATATATAGATATGATATATATAGATCATAAGATGTGGTTTTATAATTATATATATAAATATAAGTATAGATTATATATAGAGATAGTATATATATATATATATAATATATAGATATATCTATATATAATATATATTAGTAGATATATTAATATATAATATATAGATATATATATGATTAATTATTGCGTCTAGTTAGTTGATCTACAGATAAATTATAAATGAAGTGCATTCAGGGTAACACGATAATTATGTTTAAGCATACTCAATTAATATTTGGTATTCAAAAATAATATTTGATCTTATTTTTTAATTATTATCGTAAACCTCAGGCTATTTTAAGCAATTTAAGAAATGTACCTGGACTGAAAGTGCCGAATAAAATAGGTTTAGGTTAGGTTAGGAAATACGCAAGCAAAAAAGTATCTTAGTTAAATCGAATTATAAAAAAATTTCTAAGTTTATTATATTTAATGCTTATTTCTTTTAGTTTTTGGGCCCAACTAGTAACCATCAAACGTAATTTCTACATCTCAAACATTTTTTGCGTAGCTCTAAGCAGATTAAAATATCGATTGATTTTATTTTTTTATGTCTCGGAGAGTGAGGATCAATAATTTAAATAGATGACCGTTTACATTTTTTTGCTTGCTGTTTTTACAAAATTAAAATGATCATTTAAATACATGCCAATTAATATTCGGCGCCCCCCACAGCTTGCCCGATGGCAGTGCTTGTGCCCTAAATCCTTTTTTTTATGTGTAGTCATTTTTTAAAATTAAATTTTATTTTATTTTTAACGAGTCAAACAGAATACTGGGTACGAAATACATAAAAAAACCAATACATTACTTATTTAAAAGTCATCCCACTATCCCAGTCACAAGTGTCTTCTAGCTCTAGCAACATGCTTATGCATATTGAGTATATCAATGCAGTGCGATCATGTAGGTATGAATTTGTAAATAAATAATTGATTTTATGTGTTCTATGGGTTCAGATTATTTTATCAAGAACGTGGATATTGTATAGGATTTTTTTTTTGTGTTTATTATCAGCATAGTATGTATGTATTTATGTATGTTTGTTCCTTTGTGGCGCTCTAGAGACCAAACCGACAGTCCCTACGTATACTGTCGAATCTGCAAAAATTCTTTTTCCGTTTTACTCTCTGTGTTTTACATTTACTCTATATTTTCGGACAAAGTTAAATTATAATTTAACCCATAAAAACATAGTTTTCATTATAAATTCTTTACACGTAAGTAAAAGACCGATATGCGGTATTTAACTAGTAAGTTCTTTATTTTTTATTTATTTATTTATTTATTTGTTTACGCCCATTAGGCTTTTACATAAAGAGTATAAAATAAATTTCAAAAAGCACATACATGAAACAATATCTGTATAGCACCAAAAAATGAGTATAAAAGTTAAAAATATAAAGTAAATAGCGGCAATGTGTATAGGCTTTTACCTAAAGGAAATATTTTTTCGAAAAAAATTTTTTTACGATTTTTTTTTAAATAAAATAAATAAATACTTATTCCTTAGCAACTGACATGTAAAAGTACCGTCATTTTTGAAAGGTTATATCTAGTCCCCAAATAATAAAAATTTATAACGTCCTATTCAATAGCTGGTCTTATTCCGTTTCCAAAATTAGAATGTTTAAATAATTGTTATTAAATAAAATGAAAACATTGACTTTATGCATTTTTACTCGGATTTTTAAAAAAATATTGGATTTTTTTAAATATTTCAGTTTAATGAAAATTAAAACTAATTAGTGCATCCATTACTATATCTCAAATACATATGTCATCGGTAGTTATAAATCATTAATCAAAATTCAAAATATAAAATTCTCTATGCAAGAATGTCTGTCACTGACGTCACAAGATGGCACAAATAATGATGAGGTGTATAAAATGAGATACAAAAAAATACAACTTAACAATGTCCGTGATTAACGCCACCGGATGGCTCAAATAATAATGAGGTATAAGAAGTAAAAAAATCTATTTAATAATGTCCACCACTAACATTATCAAGACGCTACGCTACTGTAGATAGCGCTGTTCTCACTGGCCTTAACTGGCGGCCGAAACGTACAATAAAAGTACAACATTTTTGACGGGTAATATATAGTTAGTTAAAATTAAAACCATAGGAGTCGCCCTTATTATTTTTATCGGTAGAACGATAGAGTATATAAAAAAATCCTATTTATTCAGTCACTTGACTATAGTCTTACCCCACACCAAACAAAGATAATTGATTATTTCATTTATTCCAGATTTAACAAGATTATTCTCAAAGCCGAAACGGAGTGTGTTATTTTCCGTGTCGATACTACACCCAACAGCCATTAAGATGTTATCTACTTTGGGATTTATACATCCCATGTTCTTAACCTTTTTAAATAATGGTATCACGTGTATCTCCGTAAAATATTAAACACTGCAGCACAAAAAAACCCTTTTGTTCCACGTTCGATATCCGCCGTGTACCTATTATATATGAGGAAGGAGGCACGCTGGGGTATCCGAGGGTTGCTAAATCTTAGTTTGCCAAAATATTGTTAAACTAGCCTTAATCCGTCAAAAATGACGGTATTTTTACACGCCGGTTCCTAAAGAATAAGTATTTACTTATTTATAGCCGACAACCATGAAATAGTAATAACGATTTTTTTTTAATATTTCCCCTGCCGGCAGTTAATGGTACTATTTTAAACTGTGGCGATTGTGCGTGCGTAAAACTAACGCGAAAACACAATTAAATAATTAATATTACAAATAAAATATACATCAAAATGGAATCAAATATAAAATGAGAAAAAATATTCCGGTACCAGAAAACGAACCCGAGCCCCCTGGGCGAGAGCCGGGTATCCTAGCAACCACACGACAGAGGAGATGTCAATAATTGCAGAAAAAATGTTTATAAAACTAGTGTGCCTAAAGAAAATATATTTTCGAGAATATATTGTTCGCGTTTTTGTCCTATACGGTCCTATATGTAGTCTATTTTTGAGGGGTCCCGCACATATGGTGTTGGCAACCTCTGTAGGTTTCCGCGTTCGAGTTTGCTCGCCCGAGGTTGAAGCCCCATCTCCGGCCATTTAATTTCGTTTTTATAGCCGTGAATTCGAACGAAATTGCGGACGTTACACGAAACTACGGGAACAGACAGACAGACAGCTAAATTGTTATAATTGGGATTACTGCCTTTTTGGTTTAACTTGGTGCAATTTAAATCATGAATTCGAATCAAATTACAGACGTTACATGAAGTTACAGACGGGCAGATGGACGGACAGACGACGAAATTATTATAATTGGGATTTTTAACATCTTTCTTCTCGCTTTCCTGCAATATGTGGCAGTGATTTCGTGAAAATGGACGGAAATGCGTAACAGGAAATAAGACGCCGGGGTAGCGCGCGCAACTTCATTTGACCAATGAGCGCACGCGATGGAAAAAAATTATCGTCTAACAACAAATCAATGTCCATCATTTACATCAAATCATCACAGCCAAGACGCACAATTCCAATATTCAACGTTTCTGATTTTGTACATATACTAGTCTGGTGTCACACGTGTGGATGTTGTAACTTTGATATAGGTATTTCGGCTTAGGGGAAAGTTGCTATGATTGGACCACTTAACTTTATGTCATCATAAATAATCAATTAAAAATGATAGATTAAAAGTGATTATTAATTTATTGTCTTTTCTTTTTGTAGTTATTGTAGTTTGCATATTTTAAGTCACAGTTGAGCATTTTCAGAACTGTAGTGAAAAAAATATTTGTAGAAGCGTCACTTTCTTTGGACCACCGCCACCTTGAATGGACCGCCGTGTTGCCATCATTGGACTTGGAATCATTTATACTAGTGGTCCAATCAAGGTAACTTAATTAAAACACTCAATTTTTGTCATTTTTTATTTACTAAAAAACAATTAAAAAGTACAATATAAGTAACATTTTTATTAATAATAAATTCTAAATTCGGCTTTTTTGTTTTTTCCATCCAATCTTCGTTTTAAGGTTGCTTTTGGAACACCATAAATTCGGGATGCCTCATTAAGTCCTACAATTTTTTTTCTCATGGACTCTATGGCGAGCTTCATACTCTCCTCGTTCCATGCATAATAATACGTCCGCTTTTCTTTCTCTGACATCATTCTGTAAAAATAAATATAACATTACCTAAGTACGTATTGTATATAACATTAATAAAAATATAAAAAATAGTGTTATTTATCAGCAGACCTACTTACAAACAAACCAGGTAAAAACAAACACCACGAAACCTTATTTTGTAATGTTAGTTTAATTGGTAATTAAAAAAGTAATTAAAATAATTACGTTCCTTTGATTGGACCGGTCCATTGATGGAGTCACCATGATGGTCCATTGATAGCAACTGGGTAATTATACCAAAATAATAATTTTATTAAAAAAAGGAAAAACACTCGACTAAAATATTATAGCCTGTGTAAACTTAGATAAATATGGTAATAATATACAATATTATAATCGAAAAATTATACGTAATTCAACACTTACATCGATTTTTTCGTTGAGCGATTTTACTATCCCGGTCGTCATGAACACGTTCACTAACCTCACTCTGCGACGCGTGCCGCGCTACTGCCGTGGATTCGGCGGAGCACTCGCAGGATTCGAACCGTTGCTTTGCAACGTGTGGACATGTTCTAACGAGTAGAGTTTTTGAGATACTTAGGTGGTCCAAAGAAGGCGTCGGTCCATTGATCGCAACCTTCCCCTATATCTTCAAAACTATTCAATAATGCTTGATTTTTTTTTTACTTTAATGTAAACAATAACTACCCTTGACGATTTACATTCTCAAATTTTCTGTAATTTATGTGATTATTTTTAAATACGTATTCAAAGTTTTCATACAATATGTATGACGGCACACTACCGCCATCTATGAAAAAAAACATATAATTGACCAAACACATTTCTAAACAAAATGCGTATGTCCCTGCCTACAGCGGCAAAATTCAATAATAAATAAATGCATATATATTTTCTCTACTTGTATTTACTAATTAATAAATGTATAGGTATTAGCTTTTTAAAATTTTATTTAAATGCTTTGCTTGCATTCAAAAAAATGCTCAATTGATATTTTTAATTGCGAGATTTCAAATGTTACCTATCATATGCGACTACTGTAAGGCTAGCTCGTTTTTTTTACTCCCTTTCTTTTAACTCGTAGCGTCTGCTTGTCACTTGTCGTCTTGTCTGCTTATCTGACGAAAAAACTTTGGATCGATTTTTAACCCCTTTCCCGTGATCCAATCGAGCTGAAACTTTGCAAGCAGACTCATGGCGACGATCAAGAAGATCTATCAAATTTTTGTTAAAAAAATTAATAAATTTTTGGATTTAACAAATTTTGAATGGTTTTTTCATACAACTTATTAAGTTGTATGAAAATATTTCAACGCGTCTGGTAGACGCGAAACCTGATTAAAGCATAATTTTGGATTTTTGGAAATTTTTTATTACTCCCTTTCGTAGCGTCGCCCGACCGAAGCGCAACGCGTAGGTCAAGCGAAAAAAAATGTTTCAACTAGTAAATGAGAAAGGGAGTATAATAAAAACTTGATTTTTATGGGTTACTTTTATTTATAGCCGTGAATTCGAACGAAATTGCGGACGTTACACGAAACTACGGCAACAGACAGACAGACAACTAAATTATTATAACTGAGATAACCGCCTTTTTGGTTTAACGTGGTGCTAAGCATCATATATCATACGTGGCTGGCCCGGGGTTCAAACCCCATCTCCGGTTGTTTAATTTCGTTTCTCAGCCGTGAATTTGAATCAATTTACAGAAAATTACATGAAGTTACAGACAGACAGGCGGACGGACAATAATTGAGATTATAATTGCGATCTTTTTAATACTCCTGGTTGTTAGAAGACGTCGCAAATGTGGCGTGTCTCCCTCACCCACCCTACAGTGCACCCAGTGCAAAGCTCTACGAAGCCTGCCATTGATTATAACGGCCGCAATTAGTTTTGGTTCCGCTCCCTTACCCCCGATTAATTCCGCCCTTCCCAGGGCCGACTGCAACCCGCCCTTGCGTGCTAAATCATTTTATTAACAAAAGCGGTGTTTACTTTTGATTGCGTCAATTATACTAGTATATCGTAGCAGTCTTGTGGGCAATATATTATCAATCTTGGAATTAACTTACTTATTTACTCTTTTGTTTGTTCATATATCGACGGCTCCTACGTATAATATCGTAATCCACAAAATTCAATTTTACAGGAGAAGGATTTGAACATATTTTCGTCCGGTATAAATCTAAATATTGCCCAATTTTTTTGAAATTTCGTTTCAATATTTTACTTTATACTGCAGTTTCATAAATAATCACAAAAAAGTCGAAATTGTTAACGGTTTTTGTAGAAATGCACATACGATATTATACTTCGGAAAAGACGCGATGTAATATAACGTAAGTGTTACAAACGATAATTTTCTTATGTTATTTTCTCACGCATATTATCGTAAGTGTTGCATACGATAATTATTTATGTTATTTTCCAACGTATGTTATCGTAAGTATTACATACAATAAAATTATCTTATGTTATTTTCCAACGCAAATCATCGTAAGTGTTACATACGATAGTATACTTCGTAAAAAAATATGTGATGGTTTGAGATACGATCAAATACGTCCGAAAAAAACGTTATTTATTTCAAAATATTTTTTTTTCTTTCTTGGAAATAAAGATATAATTAAATACATATAAAATACACAAAAAACTAAAAAACGTCGATTTGTGGGTTACGATATTATACGTAGGAGCCGTCGATATGTATATACTTTTTACTTAATTTACTTTACTTTACTTATATTTTTATTCTTATTTACTTTATTTCTTATTTACTTTATAAACTTTTCAGTCTAAATTACTTTACTTTATTTTTCTTTTATTATTCTAATTACGTAACCATGAAATTAAATATTTAAATGGAGTTTCAATGAATGGAATGGCTACTTACCTCAGAACAGGTATTTTTATGTACCTAGCGAGGTAGGTAACGACAAAGGCCTGCATACAATAATTTGTATATTGTATTTGTTGCTATCTTATTTATAAACTCTATATTCTTAACATTAATTATGTTTTGATGCAAGCTGTTATAAAAGTTATTGAGCTAATAAACGCCGATTTATCGGCACTGAAACTGAAAAAATTGAAATGTCGTCATTGCAAAAACACAGAAAAAATATCTCTCGAATAATAATTAAATTAACAATATTTTTACGTATGTTCTATGAACACAATTGCTGGATTCTGTCCACAGGGGGATGATCATTAATTAAGATAAATTGTAGAAGTCTCACACAGATGAAGCTATTTATGTGGGAAACATGTATGGAAGTCGTTATAGGATGGCCACAGGGCCAATGAAAAAAAAAGAGTTAAAAATGTAAAATAATTTATAATAATTTTGATAATGTCATATTATATTCATTAAAAAGAACATTGATTAATACTCCACTTTAAAAATATAGAGGTATCAATCCCAATGATTATACTATAAGAGTGTACTATAGACATAGAACAAAGGGACAAATAAAGATTCCAACTTTAAGAACCACCATGGCACAACATGATTATATATATATATATGGGAGATCCGCAATAAAAAAGTAACCCATAAAAACCAAGTTTTTACAATACTCCCTTTCTCATTTTCGGGTTTCGCGTCTACCATATGCGTTGAAATATCCACACAACTTGTATGAAAAAAACATTAAAAATTTGAAAAATCCAAAATTATACTATAATTATTATTTTTTTAACGAAAATTTGATAGATCTTCTTGATCGTCGCCATAAGTCTGCTTGCAAAGTTTCAGCTCGATTGGATCACTGGGAAAGGGTTAAAAATCGATCCAAAGTTTTTTCAACGGCAAGCCGGCAAGCAAGCAAACAGACGCCACGAGTTAATATAAAGGGAGTAAAAAAGGAACATTCCAAAATACGAACAGTTTAAGAAAGAAGTCAAATCCTCTATTGCCCTCATGTCTCAAATGGTTTCTGTATAATAAAAAAATTACTACTTCTAAATGGTTTCTGCTTTTGTACTTTAATTTTGCTTATAAATACTCCTCCCATAAGCTCGCGCCTTGTGCTCATATTATAGGGAGTATAATGACTTTAAAATGTTATAAAAAAAACATTATTATGTATCTACTGTATAAATAAATAAAAACTATGTCATGGGAGTTACTCATTCGACCATAGATGTCAATAGAAAATTTATTTCAAATATTTGAAAGAAGACAGATAAATAACATAACTACCTATATGCAACTTTTAAAAACTTGATAATGTGTGGATATGCTTACAGTGGTATTGGTGAATGTTACATTGTGTAAAGTGATCACGTGGCCAGCTAATACAGATCGTAAGACCTGCGGCCACCCTACAAAGACTTCCAAACATGTTTCCCATGTACCTAAAGTAGTTTCGTTTTAGCGTTAAATGACCACTTTAACATTAATAATGCGAACTGAGTGGCGAAAGTGCAGGGCCGATATGGGAGCTATTGCTCATAAAACTGCCCTGGGTATGCGTTGGGTCCCTCTTCACTGTACGTACCGACCCAGTATGTGTGTCTCGTAGCTAGTTGCAAAAACTTCGATAAAGTCTTCTACATTCAATTTTGAATAGAAAATATTCTTTACACTTTGGGTGAAATGTCGACACTTACGGAGATAAGCGACATCAAAGTTTGCATTTTTCTTCAATATTTATGATTTATATTTTGTAAAAAGTTAGACTATCGTGAAAAACTAACTAACTAACTAACCATCACGCCGTTCCCCGCAGGGGTAGGCAGAGAGGATTGAACACCACACTCTTCTATCCTGGCATACCACTTTTGCTTCAGCCACATTCATACATCTTCTCATACAAAATCTACGGTTGTTGCGGCTTTTAACAGGGCCATCCTCAAACACTTGTTGTATCTGATCATGCCAGGTCTTTCACGTACGCCCTCTATTTCTGTTGCCTTCAACACTCGCCTCAAACCAAACCATCTCAGCACTCCTTTCTTTATTCTATCTACCACACCACAGCTAGCATTGCATTCAGTAATTTATATCGAGTATTAAAAATTCATTCTCTTTAATACAAGCCAAAAAAATGATTAAAATCTTTTTATTTTTATTTTATTTTATTTGGAATTCTAACAGCTTATTAATACATAGAAAGAGAACATATGAAATATATAAAAATATTGAGCCAATTATAAGAATTAGCTTGATAAACCCAAAATACTATTTATTGTACATAAGATAATAAGAAAAGAAAAGAGAATAAGGAAATCTTGTAGAAGTTTGTCATTTTACTTGAGTTGTATTAAAGCAATAAACACAGTCTTTAAATTTAAAGGATACATGATTTTAGAAAGGATAAATATATAAAAACTAGAATTCAGTACATTTTAAATTAGTAATCCTCGATGAATGCTTTCAAAATATTTTTTTTAAATTTATTGGATATTATACTGCCTTTGCTTTTATACCCCACATATAAGTTATTGTCTTGATACACCAAGGTTTTACACAAAATAAGTCAGAAATAATGAAAATAAAAATGCAAACTTTGATATCGTTTTTCTTCTTAACTGTTGACATTTCAGACAGTGTTGAGAATGTTTTCTATTCAAAATTGAATGAAGAAGGCTTCCCCGAAGTTTTTTCTACAAGCTAGGAAACACCCTGTACTTGTACGGCAAAAATGTCAAAATATATGTAAATGAAGATCGGTAGGTACCTATTGATCTTCATTTAATTTGAATTGTTAAAATGGAACGTTTTAATTTGTGTGAAAATTCATTCACAAACAACTGACAATCGAGCTATTGAGAAAATTATAATATACCGGTGAATAATACATACATATTTAATAATGGATAAAGTTTCTAATTTAAAATAATAGCTTTAAATGTTGTTTCTCTTTTCAGAGCAACGCAAAAAAGCTTTTATTTAAAAAAACTAAAATATTTGGAAAACCACATATATATTTCGAAAACGATTTATATAGATTTTTTTTTAATAGAAAAGTTTTTTCTACTACCTATGAAACACTCTGTATACTTCACGATAAAGTATATTAAAAAAATTGAAACTAGCCATATTGAATAATGGAATTACAATGTGGTTCGCTAATAACATCTTTTATCGAAAGAAAAATAAATAAAATCAGCATTATTTTCCATCGTTAGGTACTGCTTGGCATTTTACATAATTTTGACTTTAATCTAATAAAAAGTACCCCCTTATTGTTACATCTATTGAGGGTTTACATCGGCCAATTTAAGTCCTTGATCCGATATACATTTATTCCTCGTTTATCAAAGTTAATCCTTTCCAAACTCTATCGTGATAAGTGAATTTCTGCGAAATAGGATTCTTTGTTAATTGATTGATTATTTTCGTAGTCAGAGCTCAGAGAACCTATTTGCGACACTTTAAATAAGGGTGTTAACATTCTGAACATGAAATAAAACCCCTCTAGTCACCATTATACTAGTATGTATGACCGAGAGAGGTCATTCATATAGCAACCAGACGTCTACGCAAAAAAACCTCAATCAATCATACTTTATACGACACTCACCCTTCCAAAATGTATGGAAATTCAGAGAGCGGATAAGGTCAAATTTTGGTTACAAGGCAAAAAGGATGTTACTAAGGGCCTGTTGTTTGATCAGAAGTTAGAGTAAGAGTTAAGCAAAAAGCATTGATTTTTACGAAAACGAGTGGAGAATGCAAAAATCTATGCCTTCTTCTTAACCATTACTGTTACTTCTGATCAAACAACAGACCCCATGTGACTCACCGCATTTGCGAACGTTTTGAGAAATATTTTAACGCAACAGGTGGAGACTTTATAAAAGCGGTAAAATATAAAACTATTTTGGAACGGCCGAGACCGAGTATTTGCAGGGCGTTGAAAAAATTTCAATGCATAATTGTTGATCTTATATGAATTCTAAAATGCAGTAAGAACTTTTAAAAATAATGTAACCTACACAAAGTCATACATACGACAATACATATTTGAAAAAAAACTAACCCATAAAAACCAAGTTTTTATTTTACTCCCTTTCTTCGTAAATTAAGTTTACCATCATGTAATTAAATAATTGATTGACTGAAAATGAAACACGTCTACATAAATATCTATGTCAAAAATCTCTAAAAATATCTCTTCATTATTTGATTTCTTCCTAAAAAACCGAAGTGTGCTGTCATCTGTGAACCAATTGTCATAAATTTTCGAAATTCGTAGTGAAGTACCTATTATACCTACCGACGGAGTAATTCAAATTTTAAATATTCCGTGACGTTATCAAACGTAGCAATCAAACTTTTGTAATGATTCCAATTTGAAAAAACCATTAAAATTTCTAAAAATCCAAAATTATGCTATAATTATTAATTTTTTTTAACGAAAATTTGATAGATCTTCTTGATCGTCGCCACGAGTCTACCTGTAAAGTTTTAGCTCTATTAGATCACGGGAAAAGGGTTAAAAATCGATCCAAAGTTTTTGCGTCAAGCAAGCAGACGCCACGAGTTAATATAAAGGGAGTAAAAATGGCGAAAGAGAGATGCGGCAAAAGTCGAAGCGTGAAGTGCGGAGGGGTTAGTTACTGTATTCAAATTTCAATAAATACTAGAAGAAGGAAATTTACGTTTTAAACTTCGGCCTTTGAAGAAGTAAGTTTCGAGGTGACGCACTTTTTTATGTCGTCACTGTTTGCCTCGCGTTAGTATCATATTATAAATTGAACGAACTGATAGTAATTTGAAACCTCGTGATAGATGTAGTCTGTCTATATTTGGACGCGAAACTAAAACAGGAACACGTGTCGTGCCGATTAAATCAGCGCTAAATCAGAGAGCATTGGTCTGAGCACAATCAGACGCGGTAAAAAAATTATTATGATGTATTTGTTTTACAATTTTTGATTTAAAACTGGTTGGGTGCCAGATCTCAGATCTGCGCTCCCTAGATACGTATGCGAATTCGACCTATTTTACATGCGTTTATGGGTTTTTAAAGCTTATCATTGGTTATATCTCAAGTTTTTGAATGAATGACCGAGTTCTATTTGTTAGGTAATCTCATTTGCCGCGCAAACCGAACAAAAAATCATTCCAAATGTCATCTTCGAACCGCGCATTAATTGTGTTATTTAACTGTTATTGTGCATTTCAAAAAAAAAGTGTTAAAATTAAGTATTCTTTGATATTTAAATACAATATCTTAAGTGGTTTTTTTAGTGTATTGCTTCCACGGTTTTATTCGATAAACATGTGCATACATTTTTGACAGTAAATTTCGCTACTTATTTTCATAATTCATGAATAAGTCATTATTTTACAAGTTATTATTGAAATATAAGTAATTATTGAAGTCTGTATATCAAGAAATCAGAAACTGCAACTTCTTTAATGATTAATGTTGATTTTTACATGATATATAACCAGATATTACCATCACAAAAAGCGTCTAAAAAACAGCAATCGTGCGTGAAATTGCGCGGCATCCGACCGGTTAAGTACCTACATCAATTCTTTAACAAATCCACTGACAACCATTTCTGTATAGCTTACTTACTTATTCACTCGTGGGGGTAAGCAGGGCGGATAGAGCGCCACACTCCTCTGTCCTGACATACAACTCTCGCCTCATCCACATTCATACATCTTCGCATGCAAGGTCGGTTGTTGAAGCCTCTAAAGGGACCATCTTCCAGTATTTGGTTAATTTGGTCGTGCCACGTCTTCTCTCTCTTTCTGGCACCGTCAACACTTGCGTTATATATCTTTCTTAACATTCTTTCCTCATTCATTCGCTCAACATGCCCTAACCACTTGGGTGACCCTTTTTTAATTCTATTTTTTTCTTTTTTTGCTAAGATCAACTTTACATTCATTCATAATATCTTATTCTTTACTCTGTATCTGTATAGAGTCGTCACCAACGTTTCCTCTAATTTGCGGACTATAAACAAATTTGAGCATAAATTTTATGAAAATGTGAACCATTTTTGAGGCATTTTTAAATTTCCAGGTTTTGAAGGCATTCCAGTCAGTTGAGATGTTCTATGTAAGTTAATTGCACAATATACTTATCCGATTTTGTTGCCTCATCCTATTAGAAGTCAATCATTAATAAAATTTGGTCAATGTTTGGTCTACCAAGGCGCACTTAAATTATTGATTCACATATTTTTTACTTCCTTTCTTTTAACTCGTGGCGTCTGCTTGCTTGCCGGTTTGCCGTCGAAAAAACTTTGAATCGATTTTTAACCCTTTTCCCGTGATCCAATCGAGCTGAAACTTGGCAAGTAGACTCGTGGCGACGATTAAAAAGATCTATCAAATTTTCGTTAAAAAAAATTAATAATTATACTATAATTTCGGATTTTTAGAAATTTTATTGGTTTTTTCAAATTGGAATCATTAGAAAAGTTTGATTAGCAACGGCGCCGCGGCCCGATAACGTCGCGGAATATCTTCTAAATTTGAATTACTCCGTCGGTGTAATAGGTACATCACTACGAATTTCGAAAATTTACAAAACAATTGGTTCACAGATGACAGCAAAATTGGGTTTTTGGGGAAAAAATCAAATAATAATTTATTATTTGTCTGCGCACATCAAAATTGTTTCTTGAATCTGTAAGAAAGTAAACTGAACTAAATATTTTCCTACTGAAGCCGTATTAGGTATATTCGCCCTATCTTTATGACTGCGAGTTTTATGTAGTTGGCAAGTAAATGTTTCGTACCATAGCGTATTTCCTCGAAAGGTAATTTTTGATACGTCTCTTACAAAAACTGATACTAATTCCATATTTTCTGTTTTGTGTGTATTCCTACGGTCAATTTCGCTCTCTACTTGTCATGTAGCATGTTTAAAATCGATGATTACTTTTATTTCATTAGAGTTCATTAATCACAATAAATAGTACCTACCTATAATTAAATCTGTTACTGTTTATATGAATATTAGTTTACTACCTGCAACCTTTTTGACTGTCCACGGAGAGGCGGCGGTAGCAACATGCGTAGAGTGGCCGGTTCGGGTTTGCTGGCCCGGGGTTCAAGCCCCATCTCCGACAGTTTAATTTGTTTTTTTATCAGTGAATTCGAACGAATTCCGGGGTTTCTAAGAGGATATTCCTTGGTATTCTTAACACACGTCCAAACCACCTCAGTTGTATAAGTATATATAAGTAAAACAGAATATATAAGTAGTAGGTACTACATGTCGAGTGTGTGCTTATGTTGGCACTTCTCACTCTGTCAATCAGTGTGACTCCCGCTACCCCCCTTAGAAAACTCATCTCAGCAGCCTGGATCCTTGCTCTCACTCTCTTCGTCAGGATCCAAATTTGATGGCCATATATTAGGGCGGGCCTGTATGAATATAAGCCAAGTTTATGCCTACTGCAGGCCTCTTCCAGCTTTTGCGTAATGCCGCAAATTTTCCGCCTTTAACACTTGAATACATGTCGAGCAGGGGCCGCTGGAATCAAGTCCGCAGACGGTGTAAGCCCCCGCAGATAATAATAATTCCGCCAGCGTTTTGCCGGCACGATACGGTATTAAGTTAACGATGTAACGACATAAGGATGCCCCCGTACCGTCCGCGGCCAGATAACGAACAGGTATTCTCATTTCCCGCTTGATTGCCCAAATTAAATGGAAACAAACATCGCCCCCGCCCGGGGTTGCCAGGCGACGGGCGCACCGGCCGCCGTGGTAGGTACTGACGCGACCCGCCTGATGAGAAGCTATTTTTACGGTAATGGTAATAGGCGCGTGGCTGGGGGGATTACGGTCAAAGTAATCAGCCAACATTTTCAAAAGTGATTTTTTCAAAACTCATTAATTACTAAATACAGTACCTATGCTCGAGCCATCGTAAGATGGCATTTTTGACAGATCGTAATAGTGCTGTGACACACTTAAAAACATTAACGAAAAAATTCAGTCGAAAAAAAAATTCGTCGCACGGTGTGAGTTGAGAAAGTCTTTGTACATAAAAAAGGTTATAGAAGAATAATGAAACACATTTCACAAAGTTCAAATTAACGAGCAGGGGTCAAAATATAAAAGTATCAATGTCCGAAATCTAAAGCAAGGTAAAAAACAATATCGTAATCACAGCGTGCACACATTCGTTCTTCCTGTAACAACGTTAAAACAAAACTGTCAAAACCTTAGGCCCGGTTGCGCCATCCAAAGTAAAGGTAAAGTTTTAGTAAAAAAGTTACATGAGTAACGTTTTTTACTAAAACGGGTTGCGCCATCTATGGTAAAAATATTTAACTCGCCGAAGTACATACATCTGAGTAACTTTTTTTTACTCTCCAAGATAGATGGGTAAAGGTAAAAACGTTGGTAAAAAAAATGGCCGTCCTCTCACAGCTGATTTGAAAATGTGACATTTATCCATATAGGTACTTGTCATTTGAATTTTGTCGCTGTCATTTTCGTATTGAAATTTGTAAATATTAAAATGAATCTTTTAATTTCGCGTTATTTTAGCGATGGTTTGACGTTTGTTTGGTTTGTTTTATAGAATAAAGTGGTTTGTTTGAACTGGTTTTGAACCGCAAAAGTACGTATTGCCAGTGGTGAAAAACTGAAATAAATCAAATTCCATAGACAAATGCGGTATTTGAGGTTTATTCCGCTTGGCACCCTATTAGCCTTATGATTGGTTTGACAGCGGTAAAAAAGCTGTTTGTGCAACCCGAAATCGAGTTTACTCTGAGCTGAGGGTAAAAAAAGTTACTCGGGTCAATGTTACTCGAACCAAATTTACTTCTGCTGGCGCAACCGAGCCTTAGAGTATCTACAATATATAGAGGGATAATAAAGCATTATACGTGATAAAATAGAGCTTACTCAGTTTAAACAATATGGCGACACATGAAAGAAAAAGAGACAAAAAAACATCACCCGGTCCGATCCGTCTTTTATTGTTTTGTAGCCGTTTTCTTTGCCCTCTAATAAAGCCATAGAAAAAGATCATATTTAGAGGGCACAATCGATCTGTCAGATTTGTTGTGTTATTTTGGATACTTATTCTGCGTATTCTACGCATATTACCTATACACGCAATCAATATCCTATAACATTTTGAATCATTTCGTTCATTCCATATTTAATGTTGATGGACATCACTACTCTGGCGATCGCGCAATAAAGTATAGCATTTGTCCTCCAATGTTTAGCTGTCATTAATTACGAAACTTCATGTAAGTCTAAACGGCAAAAGTGTACCTGCGCATATATTGGGGAGTAGTGGATAGAATTAGGTATGTTTTTTACGCGTTAAATCTTTTTCATAAGATAACTAACGAACTAACTAACTAACTCACGCCGTTTCCCCGAAGGGGTAGGCAGAGAGGATTGAACGCCACACTCTTCTATCCTGGCACACCACTTTTGCTTCGGCCACATTCATACATCTTCTCGTACAAGTTCTACGGTTGTTGCGGCTTTTAACGGGGCCGTCCTCAAACACTTGTTGTATCTGATCGTGCCAGGTCTTTCGCGGACGCCCTCTATTCCTGTTGCCTTCAACACTCGCCTCGTATATTTTCTTGACCATCCTTTCCTCGTTCATACGTTCCACATGACCAAACCATCTCAGCACTCCTTTTTTTATTCTATCTACCACACTACAGCCAGCATTGCATTCACGTCTAATTTGTTCATTCCTCTATTGACCAAAGATTTTCGACACAAGCGTCTTAGTGACCGCATTCAGTCTACTTTCATTCCTCTTTTGCCAATTCCAGGCTTCACTTCCATACATTAGGGTAGGCACTAGAACGCCATAAGATAAGGATTATTTAATTAATATTTGTGTGCGCTTCTACTGTTTTTCTTGCATTTTTTTATAGATCTATTCCTGGAATTCGTGCAAAACAGACAGTTTTGTTGCTATCTACTGCACACAATGATTGCTTCCGCTGTCTATTCAACAAAGCTCAAAGACATTTTAACAGATCTTCTGACAAATCGTTCGACGAACAATGTTCCGACTCTACTATACTACTAAAATCTAAAAAGCTATAAAAGACGTGGCACATCAATGCATGTAGGTTTCAGACCGCTGCTATATGACATCTAATGTTTTCAAATTTTATTAAAGTTAGCTTTTAATTTTATAAATTTTAATTTAGATCATCATCATCATCTTGTAGTGTCGGAAGCCCAAAGAATCTACAAGGTGCTTCCACCCGTAAACACCAACACAACGAAACAATGTGCATCGTACGCAGGGCTTACTCATACTAATTCGATTGTCCTTCTTAAATGAAAAAAGGTCTACCTAACGTGATTTTTTATCTCTTTGAAAACAATATTTAAAGATGACAACAACCTTTTCAAAAATGTTCAGTTTTGAAAAGTACCTATGCCTTTCGTTTCGAATTTATATGTATAATCGATTTATTATATAAACAAAATGGTACTTACGGTCTTTATTTCAATATATTTTCAAATTCTGTGTACTGAAGATAACTTTTTTGCAAGAAAGCTTAAATAGTGTATCGGGAATAATTTTTTTCGTGATAATCACAATATATGTATTTAGTCGTTTTTTAAGGAAATATTTTTAGCCTGGAATGTATGGATCTGTTATAATAAAACTGATTGAAAGCATGTTTATCCGGAGTATTAAATAAAACTACACTAAATTGACTCCATAGATAGCAAATCTTGTACCATGGGGCCTGAAATGGTAGGTACTTTATGCAGAAAATACAAAGCAATAAATGTTAATGAAGAGAAAAAGTATGTTTAAAGTTTGTATAAAATGTTTTACTAATTATTATTTAAATATTAGCTATGACAGCACGGTGAAAAAATGTCGAATAAAGTAAGTACCATAATATAAATAATTAGCTAGTTTCAATTAGAATAAAAAACATTCAAATCATAATTAATTAGTGTTGCCCACTTGCGACCCTCAACACCTGCTAAGGCTGTAAATAGAATGTATTTAAGACGTTTAGACATTTATGTACGTTTTATGAACAGCCTGCAGCAAAAAAGCTACAGTTTTTCTAGTTTTTTGTTAAGTAGCACTGCGCCAGGATACGGGCAGGGCCGCCCCAAGCTATTCTTCACATTCGACGTAGGTACCTAAATATTACACAAAACTCGCAGAATAGAACTAAGTAAAAATACACGGTTCAGTACGAGTATTTTCTCGACTTGACTATATCTATGGAATAGATTTGTTGGGCGCAAACAAGCGAGATGAAAATGAAGAATTGACATGAAGTTAGGTACAGAAAAGTCAGAAATAAAACTCATATATCATTTTAAATTTGTATTTTGTAAAATAAACATATAACTCTAAAATTCAAAATTTGCAAAATATATTTATTTTATTTTGGTGCTAAAAAAACTGCAAAAACATATAAAAACATAAGCTTACATATTATATACAGCAATGGCGTGCAGTGGGTATAAACTTAGGTTATGCTGTGACCGACTGTATACCTATATTAAAAATATATATATATGTATATGCATATACCTATAAAGGTATATACATTTAATTTTTTTTAACTATATATAATGGACAATTTTGAGTAGCTTCAATCCACAAAAATAACTGCACTATAAAAGAAGTATTGTAAACAAAATTTCCTAAATAAATAAATATTTTATGGAGAGGTACGGTAATACGGCAAAAATTTTCAATATATTTCGAAGACGATTTATATATAATTAAATCGGGAATAATACTAATTTCAGATATACGTTTATTTTCACAAAAATATATCAAACATTTTATGATATCATCGATGGCAATGTCGTCTTAAATAATCATTATGATATGACAGATGGTATTCATAGAAAAGAGAATATAATGGTATTTACATTCACCATAGAAATGACAAATAGAATTTACACCGAAAGTTTTGGGTGGAATTTGTAAAAAATAACATTTCTGCAATGACGTGCGCGTAGTTCTCACCTGGCATATGACCTTTCGAAGAAACACGCTATTCCATGAAAAATTTACTTGTCTATTACGCAAAACTCGCAGCATAGAACTAAGTAAAAATACACGGTTCAGGACGAGTATTTTCTCGACTTGACTAGATCTGGAATAGATTTGTTGGGCGCAAACAAGCGAGATAAAAATGAAGAATTGACATGGAGTTAGGTACAGAAAAGTCAGAAATAAAACTTCTAGCCGTAGGACGAATTACGGCTAGAATTTTAAATCGGAAAAATACAGATAGATACTGAAAGTAATTTACTCGTATATCGAATATTAAAAATTCATTCGACACTTTGATAAAGTCAAATAAAATTATTAAAATTGTCCAGAAATTGAAGCAGATTTTGGCAAGTTAAATTTTAATGTAGTTTATATTTATGACTTATTTTACAAAAAATAAGTCAGAAATATTGAAAAAAAATGCAAATTTTATTGTCTCTTATCTCTGTAACTGTCGACATTTCACCCAATGTATAAAGAATATTTTCTATTCAAAATTGAAAGAAGACTTCCTCAAAGTTTGCTAACGGCTAGAAGACATCCTGTATTAAAATAAAATTGTTAATTTTATACTTCTAAGGCTTACATAAATCCTTTTGAAATGAATGTATGCCCAATATATTTTTTTTTTTGTCAAATTTAACTTTTATTAAAAGCTATGATTTTTTAACATAAATATTTCATATTGTTTAGAACCTTTCCTTTACTATACGTATTTCAAATTGTTTCTGCTTTAACTTAAAACAATCATGCTTTGTGCATTTGTGACAAATGTTTATTGAATTCGAAAAAATCAAAACATACAGTGAATTCATGTTTACTTCGTTTTTAAAGTTCATGAATTTAATTTATTTTTATATTAAAATAAAACAATATTTGAGAATGAATCGAATTTTTCTTTTAATTCCTAAAACTACAATAATACAACATTAATTTCTAAAATAAAAATTTTTCTCATTCTTTTATTTTGAGATACCAGTTGTTTGTTTTGAGATACCAGAAGTTTATCTACATGCAAAAATAATTTTATCTACACATGGTGTCTTATAGCATGTAGCAAAAACTTTACAGATATATTACTGCCTTGATAATGATTCTAAAATGTACTAGCAACCATGACCAAATATCAATAGTTATGGAGATATGCGGTATTAAAGTACCTATGAATTTTTTTTCAATATTTCCGACTTATTTTTTGCAAAAAATTGAACTATCGTTACAGTAACTTACATCTATTATGAAAAATTCATTAGCTTCAATACAACTCAAATGAAATGATAAATATCTTCTGGTTTGTGTTTTCTGTGGTGTTGCGCCGTGTTTTTATGTTTATATATGAAATATAAATTTCACATAGGTACTAATTCGATTGTCTTTCTTATATGAAAAGGAGTCTACCTAAATATTAAATTTAATTGTATTGAATCCCTTGTCTTGACACCAATGAGGCTAAATATATAGGAAAAAAACACTATATCCATGGGTTTTTGTCTTTCATATGTTAAACATCTTTATTTATTTTTATTATAAATGTCCACTTCGATGGATTTCAAAATAGGTTGTCCTCATTTTTAATTTTAGCATTTGTAACCGTGACTTAGAATATTTCAGTGAGAGAATTTAAAGACACATCATAAAAATATCTTCTCCATTGCAATTTTCATTGGCTAATTATGATACACCATATAAATATTAATACCTGATAAACGTTAATTAATACAAAAACTCACTCCTGAGTATAATTTTAGTACCAAAATATTTATCGCACATTTTATGTTAATCCTATTAGATTATGAATATTCATGGCTTGACACATTAAAACATTTCACCTGTGGGAACACAGATGGCAGTATCAACATATTATCTGCTCATCAAATGATTACTATGTATTAAAATATTATCATTACCTGTTCTGGGAAGACTTTTGTTTGCATATTTGTAATTTGATTAATAACTGTACATTTCGCACATATTGAGTATTTTTGCTTTTGCTATGAGGGGTATGCAAGCAAAGGCAGCAATATCCCACTGAGATAGGTGTACAAAAAATCTGTTACAACTCAAGTGAATTTCTCTGGAATCTATAATCGTATTGGAAATAATTTTGAAAAATCTACAATCTATAATCTTATTGGAAATATTTATATAATATATAAATATAAATATCCCACCGAGGTGTTTCTGAGATAAATTAAAAAAACCTGCCACTACTCAAGGAAATTTCTCTGGAATCTATGAAACGTACATCTTATCGGAAATAAGTTTATAAAAATAATTTCCACCTTAGTTTTGTTTTTATATACATGTATTAATAAATCGACGGCTCCTACGTATACCTAATATCGTAACCCACAAATCGACTATTTTAGGTTTTTGTGTATTTAATTGTATTTAATTATATATATTATATACATGTATTAATAAATCGACGGCTCCTACGTATACCTAATATCGTAACCCACAAATCGACTATTTTAGGTTTTTGTGTATTCAATTGTATTTAATTATATATTTAATTCCAAGAAAGAAAGAAAAAATATTTTCCAATAAATGAAGTAATTTATTATAATTTTTTTTTCTTTCTTGGAATTAAAGATATAATTAAATACCTATGAAATACACAGTAAACTCAAAATCGTCAATTTGTGGGTTACGAGCCGTCGAAACATTTAACTTTTAAATATGGATATTGCTGTGATTGCAACCAAAATAGTGGACTTTTCTGTTTTTGCTATTTACATAATTGGATATTGCTATCTTTGCTATGATATTTCAATATAAAATCTACATCAACTGTCACTTTAGTATGAAGCGACCATTTTGTCACGTGACACATCCTTGGGGGTTGATTGGTTGAAATTAATATTACTGCCTTTGCTTTAAATAGTGATTTGGAAACATGTTTCGGAAGGACAGAGCTATATTACCTTTAAAATCTCAAATTCAGTACATTCTATTAGTACATCTAATTAGGAACCCTCAGTGGCTGCTTTCAAAACATTTTTTTTGGATCAAAATAAATACTAAAAAGCATAATATTCTAGTAAAAAAGACATACTTTATTACGAGATTCGGTTAAGAACTAAATTTAAAAAAAACTATGTCTATTGTAAAAAAAATGTTTTGTTTACTAAGGTTATTATGTATAGGAATAGATACTTAATGCGTTATAAATGTGTCTTAAATATTGAGGGTGCACTGACATGTCATAAAAAAAAGTTCTGAGATAATTGCATTTAAAGAGATGTGAAATATTTGAAGCAGTAAAACTTGTAGAATCATTTCGGATTAAAAAAATCATACAGAACGGTCTTTTGGGCACCCACTTTATAGCATTTGATATCAATAAGTTAGACGAATACTTAAAAAAAAAATAATAAAGAGAATACTGACTTAATGCATTCTGTCAGAACGTATTTCAATAAGCATTTGAGCAATTGATTAATTTTTTTCGTACTCATTTCATTTCATGCTCTATTTTAAAAGAAAAGATGATCAAATTGATTTTAATTTTTTATTGATTTAATTTATAAGGTATAAATAATATATTTTTTTTTGTTGGTAGGTATTTTTTTTAAGTTTTAAATTTAAATTAGATATTAACTAAAATTTAATAATATCTTCATGCTAAATGTGTAAATTATAATGGAAAAAAGTAACCCATAAAAACCAAGTTTTTACAATACTCTCTTTCTCATTTTCGGGTTTCGTGTCTACCATATGCGTCGGAATCTCCATACAACTTGTATGAAAAAAACATTAAAAATTTGAAAAATCCAAAATTATACTATATCTATTTTTTTTAACGAAAATTTGATAGATCTTCTCGATCGTCGCCACGAGTATGCTTGCAAAGTTTCAGCTCGAATGGATCACGGGAAAAGGGTTAAAAATCGATCCAAAGTTTTTTCGACGGCAAGCAAGCAGACGCCACGAGTTAATATGAAGGGAGTAAAAACAACATACAGGACAAAAATAATTATCATCGCACAATTTTGAGATAGTTTTATTCATTGAGACTCAAAATAGCGTTTCGCAGATCAGTACTAAATTTTGTTGACAGATTAATTTGAATAATGATTTACTGCACTATCTAGATCTGGTGGCAAAATAGGTTCTAGAGGTCGCCCCTGTCGCGAAACAGAAGTTGTCAGGTTGTAAATTTATTACACAATACATAATGTACAGAATGTCCTGTGACCGGTGTCAATATGAATTTGGTCGGGTAACAGCGCGCTCCGCGGCGGCCGCTCTATCTGTCAAACTATCAGACGGTAATATCGGTCCATTATTTGCTTTTTCAGCTTCGCAAAACTTTAATACTTCATTGGCAATTGTTCTTGCACCACCCCGGACTGTTTTGGTTGTTTTGAACATAATAATTCGGTGTATATTGGTAATCAAGATGTCACAGCTCCCGAGCAAATACAAAATTGTACTGAATTACAGGGCGAGGGGTTGCCGCCGGGTGCGGGCGGGGAGGGTTTTAGTTCCAATCCTGCCGCACGCCAAGTTATGTTGGGCAGGCAATAGCAGAAAGCGTGATATGACTTTGTGTCAGAATAAAAAATGATCAATATGGATTAATGATTCTATTAACTTGAAAACCAGACATCCTACGACGAAATACGTTATATCAGAATGTAGAGAAAAATAATCCATTTAAAACAGAAAATCATCAAAATCTGCCTTCTGTTAGTATATACCATTGATATACAGGGTTATTTGGAAAACATTAATAACCTCGCAGGACTATATTCCTGCCTTGATTATGAGTCGAAAATGTTTAAGCTATTACGACCTAATATCAATAGTTGAGGAGATATGCGACATCAAAGTTTGCATTTTTTTTCTCAATATTTCTGCCTTATTTTTTTAAAACTTTGGACTATCATTGCAGTAACTTATATGGAATATGAAAAATTCATTCCCTTTAACACAAGTCAAATAAAAAAATAAAAACCTTCTAATTCCAATTGGAAAACATTCCAATTGGATTTTTTCAGGGTATTTATCATTTTATTTAACTTGTATTGAAACGAATGCATTTTTCGTGATCGACATGAGTTACTGTAATGATAGTCCAACGTTTTACATAAAATAAGGCAGAAATATTGAAAAAAAATGCAAACTTTGATGTCGCATATCTCCACAACTATTGATGTCATGGATCTATCCATATCATGATAGCTTGAACATTTTCGACTCATAATCAAGGCAGGAGTATAGTCCTGCGAGGTTATTAACGTTTTCCAAATAACCCAGTATATAAAAATATATAAGTATTATTTATTTGAATGTATATTTTATTGATTAATTTAATTTAATAACAAGTTCCATTTCAGGACACCAGCAAGTTAGTCCTATTTTCATAGCACAGACTTTTGGCTTAGTTTGAGAATAGTAAAAATATTGATGCAATACATATTCTGTGTTCGCATATCTATTTTTAAAAAGAAAAAAAAATAATAGCTGATTTATAAATATTATACATTTACACTTAGCATGTATATGCAGATTAATTGAAAGCCTATTGGGATACCACGGATAAGTCCTGATCCCATCCCAAAAGTTTGGGAACCGCTGTCCTAACTCAATGTTCTTGAATTTTTCCACCTTTTCTTCTCAACTAAAATAGATTGTATTTAAAATAAAACAGCGCCTCTTGAGTGGGATAACATTTAAAAAAAAAGTAACCCATAAAAACCAAGTTTTTATTATGCTCCCTTTCTTTGCAAAATATAATAACAATTAAAGACGAATTAAAACATATAACATAACACTAAACTTACAGTAATTTAATATATTTCTAAAATGTCAGATGTTTTGAGCTTTGATAAGACACTTCATGCTTTGTGTAGTGAAGTACCTATTATGTATACCGACGGAGTAATTCAAATTAAGAAAATATTCCGCGACGTTATCGGGCCGCCGTTGCTAGTAATCAAACTTTTGTAATGATTCCAAATTGAATTTTGAAAAATCCAAAATTATACTATAATTATTATTATTTTTTAACGAAAATTTGATAGATCTTCTTGATCGTCGCCACGAGTCTGCTTGCAAAGTTTCAGCTCGATTGGATCACGGGAAAAGGGTCAAAAATCGATCCAAAGTTTTTTCGACGGCAAGCCGGCAAGCAAGCAAGCAGACGCCACGAGTTAATATAAAGGAAGAAATTAAATTTTACAAATATTCCTGCCTGCCAAGGCTTTCTGAATTGCCACAGTGCAGATTTGCGTCATCGATTGTAAATGCTAGAGAAACACGAGACATGCTGTTTTATTAAGATATCGAAGAAGAGCCAAGATCATTGCAAATCAATGACATTAATAATCAAATAAAATTATGCAAAACCACGTTTATAGCGTAGACAAAGCAATAACACGCCGTGCACACTCATTTCATATTATTGGCACATAAAACTTTAATGTGGAGATGTCAACACCCACATTCCTGATAAGGTTATATAAATATATATCTACTAGCTGTAACCCATCAAAAATGACCATACTTTTACATGTCGGTTCCTAAAGAATATTTATTTATAATTTTTTTTAAAATCGTAAAAAAAAATTTTGGGATTTTTTTTTCGCAGAAACGTATTTTTTTACCATAAAGACGTTACGGACGTTACACGAAGTTACGGGAACAGACAGACAGACGGACGGTTAGACAGGCAACAAAATTATTGTAATTGGGATTTCCAAATGGTTTCACAAATTTTTACAGCTTTAAAGAAAAATATGTAAATTTCATAACACTTGCTAAAGCCCGGTCGCCGAAAAGAGAGAAAGAGAGAAAAAGAGAAAATATGTGCAGCATATTATTTATTATTAGTGAAAATTTTTATATATTCTCATTTTTTACCAAGTGTTTTATTTTCACAAGTATCACTCCCATCATCTTCATCAACCAACACTTTGCCGTCTTACCTAAATACTTTATGGAACAAAAAATAAAATAGTCATATAATATGAACATTTCATGACAGTATATTTAAAATAATTTTTCCCTTTTAGAAATTTTTAGAAACTCTACAGTAATGCCATCTATTGAGTAATCATAAAAGTATTATATTATTGATGCGTAGTTCATAATTCCACCATTTAAAAAAATATTGTAACATAATCAAAAACCTAAACAAAGACAAAACATACGCTGTCATCAACGTAGCCTGCTCCCCATTGCTTGGAAGACGTCAATTTCGCAGGCGAAGAGTGTTCAGTGCCCTAGTGGTGCAATATTCATTCTTGGCCTGGTCATCAAAATCCAAAGATCGACCCTTTCGTCTGAGCCGATGTCACCAGCTTTGAAACGAACAATCTACTCTCGGCATACCCTTTCGCTAATTGTTCTTCACTGAAAATCTTTGAGATCATGAAATGATTCAGCTGCTTTCCATCTTTTCTTCAAGTGGTATGTACAACAAAGTAGCTTGTTGGTCTTGTGGTTAGGACACTCGCCTCGTGATCCAATGGTGGCGGGTTCGAATCTCAGCCCAGACTAGGAAGTTAGTCCTATTTTCATAGCACAAGCGTTTAGCTTAGTTTGAAAATAGTAAGAATATTGATGTGACACGTATTCCGTGTTCGCATCTCTATTTATTTAAAAAAAAATAAAAAAATATATAGTTTAAGCGTACAGTTGTTTTCAATGCACATTTTGATTTTCTAATTGGATTAAAGTATTATACAGGGTGTAACAGAGCTAGTCATAATACTTTACAGGTAGATTTGTAATTTAATTATGAGTCGAAAATTTTCAAGCAACGACGACCTAATTAATATCAATAGTTATGGATATATGCGACATCAAACTTTGCATTTTTTTAAAATATTTCTGATTTTTGTAAAACGGACTATCTGACTTATATTGAATCCGAAAAATTTATTCCTTTTCATACAAGTAAAATAAACCGATAAAAACCTTCCAATTTCAATTGGAGAACATTGCTCTTGGAATTGGAATATTATATGTAAGATGATTAATTTTTATGAAATGCGTTTCGCTTTATAAGTATTATCAATCTAAATATTTTTTTTATGTTCAACATCTTGTATTAATATGAAAACTATTGAAATGCTATTTAATTTTGAGAATTAATGTAGGTTTTTGTATTTCTGCATGATTCTATGAAACAATTTTGTTCAAACACTAACGCATATAAGCAAGATAGCTATATAATTTTGATATACGGTAAAACCCCGTTAATTTGAACCGCAAAAATTCAAAATTCGCTATAATTTGAAATTTTTCAAACCCACAAGACACAAAATGTTAATTTCATAGTGAATTAACCCCGATAATTCGAAAACCCCGGTAATTTGTAATTCTCTCTCTTCTATAATATATTTTTTTTTACAAAATGTGTCAGAAATTTTTGTTTCTTAAAATTTTTATCATTTAATAATTCTTTAATGATAATATTTTTGATAAATGCGCAAATGTTGAATTATGTATATTATGGCCGCTAGTTAAGACTGAGGACAACGCTACCTAGCGTATGGTCTTGGTAGCATTACAACCATGCATTGTTACATAGAGTGTTATGCTGTTTGATTGGCAGCGACATAAGGCTATTAGAACAGCGGTATCAAGCACGGCATCTTTGTAGCGTTAGCGAAGGACTGTGGAGAATTATGTTGATTGATCGATGGAAATAAATATACAGACACTTATCTGGTAGACATACTTTATTCATAAATGTATATAAGTATAAAAAACCTACAGAAATAATCTATTGATGTTTAAAGAATGGGAAGTATACATATATCAAAGTATACTGGATTCGTAATGAATCAATCATGAACCACCTTATGTTGGTATTCATATATTATATAGGTAACATATATCATATATATAGGCAACAACTTCATTTTAATTAGGTATCACAAAATTTTATACACTTATAAATTAAACAACAAAGTCATAAACATTATAAAAATAGTATCAAAATCAATTAGGTATGTGAATTTAGAAAGATTATAAAAAATGCTATGATTATAAAAGTGCCAATCAAATGCAGTATGATGACTTTAAAAGGAGTTTAAAGCAAGTACAGTAAAATACGAACCCCAATAATTCAAAAACCCCAGTAATTCATAATTCAAAATAATTTTTAGCCTTTGCGCCATAAATCATCACATTTTAGTTCATATGATTCAAATTTTTTTTAAACTTGACAAAATTGAAAAAATATTTCAAATATGCCAGTATCAGGTACTTGAGTAATAAAAATGTTGTGATCTTTGTATTAGCATAATAAATTTTGCGTTTTCGAAATGATTTCTTGAAATGCGTAAAAATAGTTTTTCACAAAATTAATGGCTTTTTTGATGAATTTTGCAATCACATTGCAATTTTATTTGTACCACAAATTTTGAATTAATGGGTTCCGCATAATTCGAAATGATTTTTTTCAGGTCCCTTGAATTTCAATTAACTAGGTTCTACTGTACTAAACCAACCAGAGAATATTTAAGAATGTGGATGAGATAAGGATTGCGCGTGTACATAGGAAAGTAGCGACAGTACCTTTGTGGAGAAAGTTTAGTAATAAGTTATTATTATAGTAACTTCTATATTTATAATAACAAGAAGTAATTTCATTATCAGTTCCCCTAGGCGGTTAGCTGGGCGACAGTCCCGGCATTGAAGATCTCGATCCAGTAGCCGTCGGGATCCTTCACAAAAGCGAGTCCCTTCATTTTGCCATCCTGCGGACGTTTCACAAAGTCTACGCCCAGAGTCTCAAATCTGGAAACATTCATTTCAATATTCTTAAATACGGATAAATATTTCCAAATATATAAAGATATTCAAGGTTAGTTCCTTACAAAAAGATTTCAATGAACTATGTATACAGGGTGTAACAGAGCTAGTCCACAATACTTTACAGGTGGATTCCTGTCTTGATTATGAGTCGATGTTCAAGCAACCATGACCTAATATCAATCACCACGTGCTAGCGACACTCGTCGTATGATTTCGCTTTGTCTGTGGACTTGTCGCTGTCAAATAACTCTGACACAACCGTTTACGCAGTAGCCGGACTATCGCTTTTTATATTTTCTAAATGTTTTCAGAGTTTATGAGAATAACCTGGTTGATTCCAGATTCGCGGGGACCATATGAGAGATTTCAATAGCGCGTAATACCATCTTCCGATTATACCACCTCGTAATAATATTTTCAACTAAATAGTGTGGATATATCTATGGGCAAAAGGAACAACGTAATGAGTCAATAAAACAGAGTTTTGAGTTAAGTATGCATACTAGCACGTTTTTTAGATACATACTAGCACGGAAAAATAAGTTAGAAAATAAAATGCGACTATTTGAAATTTTTTGAAAATGGAAAAATCTGTTGATCTGTGATGCAGAAAAGTACGCCTCCTGGGATGACGAGATCCAGCTATCCCTCTGTGGTCTTCCCGGTGGATGTGGTCCGGAGGGGATTTCATTCGCTGCTGTATGCAAGAGTCTGTCACTGTCCATTCTGGCTACATGATCTCTCCAGAATCTCCTTCTGGATCTACTACATTGTGCTATGTCCCCTATTTTGCAGATTTCCCTTATGTCTGCATTTCGGATGCGATCACGTAAAGTTTTTCCAGTACTTTCATTTTCATTTGCACTTTCATTTCAGATGTTATGAGAAGTCCTTTGGTGCGGACAATGTTAGCCCGCGTCTCTATAGCGTATGTCACACAGATGTCTTGTCAAAAGGAAAAATGACATTCGTTATTTGATAAATTTGACAAGAAAAAATGGCATTAGTCAACTTGATTCAACGCTCTTGTGCAAAAATTAGATAACAATAACTTTTATATATTTAAAAAAATAACTTTTTTATATTTTCGTAAACCAACAAGTCTCTCAATTTTTATTTTGGATCTCCTGAAAACCTGCATTTTTTGACTCATTCAGTTGTTCCTTTCGCCCACAGATACAATTTTTTTTTTTTGTGTAGTTGATGGGAAAAAATTGTCAACTGGTAATAAACCTGCCATTGTAATAATATGCATACAAAATTGAAAAAATAAATTGTGCGATGGAGTTTACCTGTCGCACGCAGCCTGCACATCGGGCACCATGATTCCGATGTGGCCGTACCCCCGGGGCTCCGTGTTGCCCGTGTGGTAGGCGCTGTCATCACTCTCGGTACCCCAGTTGCTGGAAAAATAGTTTTGAGAAAAATGACGTTAACTCAACTGTTTTTTTTTCCTAGAGTATTCTGTTCTGGACAGAATATTTATCAGAAAACATACAATTTACATAATTTTATACATTATTAAATTAGCTTTCAAATAACTTTGTATCTGACCAATTTTTAATCAGCGCTTGGCTGATTATTGTCACAAATGAAATCAGTGTTTACAATCAATGCAACATTAATATTTGTCTCTTAAAGTGTTTTATATAAATATTAACATCAATTGAGGGATATAAAAGCAAAGGCAGCAATATCCAAAGAGATTAATTAAATTTGTTAAATGCATTTATCGAGGATTACTAATTTAGAATGTACTGAATTCAAGATTTTATAAGAAATATAGCTCTATCCCTTCCGAAATCATGTTTCCAAATAACTATTAAAAGCAAAGGCAGCAATATTCACTTCAACCAATCAACCCTCAAGGATATCACACGACAATATGGCCGCTTCGTACTAAGTGAGAGTCGATATTGATTTAAGGCTGAAACATCATAGCAAAGACACCAATATCCATTTATGTTAAAAGCGAACACAGCAATATTCATATTTAAAAGTTAAATATCTATTTATACACGTATATAAAAGGAAAACAAAAGTGGCAATTGTTAGAAACTTATTTCCAATAAGATGTAGGTTTCAAAGATTCCAGAGAAATTTTCTTGAATAGTGGCAGGTTTTCTGTCAGAAACACCTCAGTGGGTTATGGTTGTCTTTGTTTTTATACCCCTCAATTAAACTTTATTTTGTGTCTTCCAATATAATTTATTTTTATTTTAAGGAATTCTCTAACATTTCATTCTTGTACTATTCCTAAATGTATAAAATATATTTCTATGCCAGATTCGCCTTCAATTCATTACTTTTAATAGTTGAATTAATATATCATCGCTGTATATATAATTAAGCCTACATGCCATTTTAGTACATTCTGAGATAAACGAATGAAACTGTTTTAAAAAATAACTGCACAGCCTAGATTTATAAAAAATATTTTAAATAATTACTAGGCAGACTTGCCAGATAAACGGCAATGTTTTTTTTTGAGTATATCTCTATTATTTATATGAAAAATTGACAAATTGATTCATTCATCTGAGAATGTATTAAACGGCACATAGGCTTAATTATATATACAGCAACGATATGTTCAATACCTTAAATAGTATTAATAAGCACAGTTTTTTTTCTGGTAAGATTTTTCTGGCCGACGTTTTAGATCCTGTTGCAGGACTCATTGTCAGCACTAGAAAGGTGCTACACAAGCAGCAGAATATCTCAAAAAACTATAACTAAAAGATCCTGAACAGCTTTTTTTTCAAAAATTAAATTGGACACAGAGTTTTTACTGAAAAGTAAATACTGTATCCAATTTAAAAGTAAAAAAAAAGGTTTCCAATATCCATACAATATAAACAACTCAGAGGTCTCCTTTTTACTAAATCAATAAATAAATAACTTTATTAAACTTATATCAAAGCAGAGATCTGTCTATTTAGATGTTTATAAAATTGTTATCAATACTGGAATCGTATCTCTTATCGGATCAATAGAACTAATGGTCTGATAAGATATTCTGATAACAAGCAGGGAAGGAGCGGAGTAACTTGGTCAGCTTACTGAGTCAATTCCAGGGTGGCCTTCCGACTCATGGCCCACACCTTGCGCGCCTGTTTGTCCTTCGGTACCTCGGATGGATCCTCATACCCCATGAAGTAGAGGGAGAATTTCATTTCAGGGAAATCCAGTTTCTGCAGCAAAGTCATGCCGAGCACCCGCGAATAGAAGTGGAGGCTTCTACGCGGGTCCTTGATGCGGTACATGGTCTGTTGGAACAGGAAGTCCTGAAAGAGAAGATTGAATATCAATAATAGAAGTACAACAAGTCCTCCATATACCAACGAGTTTTTATCCGAGAGCTCGTTCGTCGAATAAAGTTAGTACAGGCATCATTTACTGTAATTATTCTTCACAAACAGTGCTGGTATATAAATTAATCATAAATTGAGAAGAAGCTAACTAGAGAGCATACAAAATTTTTAAGTTACAAATAGAACTGGAATCTAAAAGAAATGAAGAATATTAGTAAGAACCAACAATCAAGATATTTATAAGGAAAATAGAACACAATAAAAAAAGTTGTAGCAAATATTTTGGAAACAAGATTTTTATACTTTTGATTTGTAAATACAAGATAGAGTTCTTTTAATTTAAGAAAGACAATCGAATTAGTATGTGTAAGCCATGCGTACGAGGCACATTGTTTTGTTGTGTTGGTGTTTATACCTGTAAACAGTGTGTGTCGTATGCACGGTTTACGCATACTAATTCGATTGTCTTTCTTATATGGAAAAAGACCTATACTTATATAGAACAATCAATAACATTTAGATGAACAAACATCAATAAGAAGTAATTTCATCAGTACTTTCTTATTAAAAACAATATAAAATTGTTTTTAAATCAACATAGGAATTCAGTTATAATTTTCACCAATTTATTATTTACATATTATTATTTAATATTTTTAAAAAGTGCAACAGGTTTTAGGAACAGGTTCACCCACATTCGGCCAATTGAATTGTTAAATGAAACCGGGACTACCATTCGAAAACAGTGCTCCGTCAATTTATTAAAATTTTTTTTTTAATATATTACATTATAGTCAACCCTACACATTAACAAATTTTGCATATACACAGTCGGTTAGTGTATAAATCAGGGTTCGAAAAAATCCGATTTTTATAATAAAAATCAAATAATCGTTTTTTTTTTTTATATATATCCGATATATATCCAAACTTATTTCTCTGTCCTTTTTTGCACACGTCGATTGATACAAACTCAAAATAATTAGGAAATTTATTTATTTATTTTGTATATGAATTATTATTTATTAAATAAATGAATTGCATACTGAAAAAAGCTTATATATGCAATTATTATACATAAGTTATAAAAGTTGCTCTTTCTAATGTAGTGTTTGGGTGTTTCTTTGTGTGAAATAAAAAACGGATTATATGAAACAAATGAAACTAAAAACTAACCGTAGCACTTTTTAAAATACAACTAGCGCCATCTAGCAACGACCGCAGATATTAAAAAAAATAACCTGTAGTTTTTTTTTTAAATACAACTAGCGCTATCTATCTACATTTGCAGAAAGTTTTCTTGGATATATATCAAAAATAAAAATCGAGCCATAAATATCGTGATATATATCACTATATATATCCTCGAACCCTGGAATAAATCCTTATAAATTGCATGGTACGTGTCAGAGCATGCAATGCATATAAGCAGAAAAGCTGTGCATTAGTAAAGATTCTGGGAAACAAATATTATTTAATTAATTTTTATCTTAAGAAAAAGATAATTTAAAATTCTAATTGTTCGAAGAATATTTTTTCTTCTGAATGAAGGCTTGAACTTTGTGGTGACATTATTATTTAAATAAAACACAAATCACTTTGTTTTATTTTAAAATTCTGGCCGTAATCCGTAGCTACGGCTAGACTATATTTTTTTTATGTTTCTGTATGTAGCTTCATGTCAATGCTAAGTATATTTTATTTGTTATGCTATTATACTAATATCAAATTTGTCTCAAATCTGGAACAAAGGAAGAAACTGAACTGAATATTTTTCTACTAAAACTGTATATGTAGTCGGTAACAGCATAACTTAAGTTTATACCTACTACACAACACTGATTATACTACTATAATTATATTTAAAGCTTTGAAAATAATTAAATAGAACTATTAAAACAAATACAATGTTCAAATAGTGAAACTTCAATAACATAAATATTAGTATTATTATTGTACAGCTTGTTTTTACATATCCTTAGAAAAATAAAAATGTTTTTGACATCCATTTACCTTTGTTTCTTTATCCCGTACATTGCAAAGGGCGTTCGCCTCCTCATCTGTCAGTCCTGCCATGGCTGTGGAAGAACGAACAGTGAAAAGTACTTTCTAAACATCAAAGATATCAACTGTAGTAGTAAAGTAAAGAGTAGGCTGATTAAATATTATCATCTCGAGTGCTAATATCGGGCTTATTCATCGTTATGTGTAATAAGTAAAATAGCAAAACATGAAAGAAAATTCTGCTGAGTAAACATTACTGTATGCTAGCATTACTATCGCTGAGTGTCTGTAAAGATAATTTTAATAAGTTTAATAAATCAATGCCATCTAGGTAACTTTATGAAAATGAAAGTTTTTCAAAAATTGTACATGGCCGGCATTAATGCCATAGAATGCTGTGATAATATAGAGAGTGCTATATTATTGTGAGAACATTGAAACATGACTTTTACATAATCATTTATCTTTAAAAAAATCTTGGAATTACAGATGTATCTTATGATTCCTCTGTTACAATTATTAACTCTAGCAGTTAAGAAAATGACGACTCGACTGTCAGTGCCCATTAGATAGATAGAATGCCACGTTCTTCTATCTTGGCACACCACTTTTGCTTCGGCCACATTCACACATCTTCCCACTCCCAGTTGTTGAAGCTTTTAACAGGGCCGTCCTCCAATATTTGTTTTATTTGATCGTGCCAGGTCTTTCGCGGATGCCCACTATTCCTGCTGCCTTCAACACTCGCCACGTATATTTTGTTAACAATCCTCTCCTCGCTCGTATTCTGAGCATTCCACATAATTAAAACATATCAGTGATACATTTTTCATTCTGTCTACTAAGCTACTACTACTAGAATTACAAAAAGTTCTATTCTGTTCATTCCTCACCCTATCGAACACAAATTTTCCACACATTCAACTAAACAACTGAATTTCCATCGCATTCAGTCTACTTAATTTTTTTTATTCCAGATTTCTTTTACATACATTAGAGTTGGCATCACCGTTCCCTCTAATACGAGGGGGTCTCTACCCAGAAAGCCAAAAGACTGAGCAGGCCAAATCACAAAATGTGCGAGCGCGACATGAATTCTATGTAAGTATTCGACTCATACAAAAAAATTCAATGTTATTTTTTTATTATTTAAAAATATAATAAAAACATGAAAAGGTTTATGGATAACATTTTTTACATGATTCAGTATAGGAATATAATAATAATATAATTTATTGCCTGCCCAACATAACTTGACGTGCGGCAAGATTGGAACTAAAACCCGCCCCGCCCGCACCCGGCGGTAAGCCCTCGCCCTGTAATTCAGTACAATTTTGTATTTGCTCGGGAGCTGTGACATCTTGATTACCAATATACACTGAATTATTATGTCCAAAACAACCAAAACAGTCCGGGGTGGTGCAAGAACAATTGCCAATGAAGTATTAAAGTTTTGCGAAGCTGAAAAAGCAAATAATGGACCGATATTACCGATATTACGTCTGACAGATAGAGCGGCCGCCGCGGAGCGCGCTGTTACCTGACCAAATTTATATTGAAGGCTCTGACACTGGTCACCGGACATTCAGTACATTATGTATTGTGTAATAAATTTACAACCTGGCAACTTCTGTTTCGCGACAGGGGCGCCCTCCCTCGCACGCCAAGTTATAGTGGTAGCACTCTAGATACAAAATCATTTTTTATAATTGGCAGAGTTTTAGCATTTTTGTCACATCTGTTTTGAATTTGTCAGTGGTCAGTTGTTTGGTCTGTTGTGGTATTTGAATATCTATTATAAAATTTAGTATTTTAATTTATTCTATAATATAATAACCATTATTTGATCAATTTTATTATTAAGTCCATATAAAAAAAAACTATTATATAAGAAAAATGTTTTTTTAATAATTTTTTGTACAACACATATCATGGAAAATTCACCTTTAGAATTCGATTGGCTGCAAATTTCGCAAACGATATCAGTTGTATTGCTGCAATAAACAAAACTTTCCTTGATTTTTATCGTTGAATTTGCGATGAATTTGATGATGGAATTTCAGTTTCAAATGATAAGGAAAGCCATTCAAGTTTGAATTCCTCACAACTTTTTTGTTTTGTTAGGAACTCGATGAAAACTTAAAAATACATGCTGAAATTTTGTTTGGTCTGGTGATTTTTGAAATGCGCGCCAGCTTTTGATAAGTGACTTCCCACAGTCAGTCCCTTTTGATATCCTTCTTAGTCTTGTCGTTCCTAGTTCCCTTACTTCCCAAATATATAAACTTGTACACTTATTCCAGGCATTCATTGTTTAAAATTACATCACACTTAGTCTCTTTGGTCTCTCACGAACACCGTCACTTTCGACTTGTTTACATTAACTGTTCGAAGAATATTTTTTCTTCTTCTGTATGAAGGCTTGAACTTTGTGGTGACATTATTATTAAAATAAAACACAATCACTTTGTCTTCACCACTTTATTAGATTAAACAATATTAATTCTAATATAATAAATACACAGACGAAAATTTTGCATAATCCTATTTTGAATATTTTTCCACTTAACATTCCACATTGTCCAGATGACCCATAATAATTAACACCTCGAACCCCCCCCCCCTCCCCTCACCTACCCCCTCACAGATCCCTTCACCGTAACACATTTGCTTGGTTTAACTTTTAAAAATCTTTAGTACACAATAATCCTGAAGAAGAGAACATTGTTCTCGAAACATGTAGATTGTTTAATCTAATGAAGTGGTGAAAACAAAGTGATTTGTGTTTTATTTTAATTGTTAACATTCATCGGAAGTTAACTATCCATGCATACATTGAACATTCTGGCCACCAGACACTGCAGATCAGCTTCACTATTAGCTACTAGCACTGCATCATCTGCATACAGCAGGCAAGATGTGATGAATCCATCCGTTCGCGCCCTTTCTTCTAATTCCTTCAGTTCTCTCATACTAATCCATATACAAGTTAAAAAGCCATGGTGACATTGTGCATCCCTGTTTGACACCTTTTGCATTAACAAATCATGATGTGAATGCTCCATTAATTCTGACGTAAGCACTACTTCCCTTATATAGACATACCACTATAAATTGACGTGCGAGGGAGGGCGTCCCTGTCGTAACAGAAGTTGCCAGGGTGTAAAACTATTACACGATACATAATGTACAGAATGTCCGGTGACCGGTGTCGTAGCCTTTAACAGAAATTTGATCGGGCAGCACTAAAGAAACCAAGCAGTAATGGCGGCCGTTCTATCTGTCAAACTGTCAGACGGTAATATTGGTCCATTATTCGCCTTTTCAGCTTCGCAAAACTTTAATACTTCATTGGCAAATGTTCTTGCACTATCCCAGACAGTTTAGGATGTTTTGGACATAATAATTCAGTGTATATTGGTAATCAAGATGCCACAGCTCCCAATCAAATACAAAATTGAACTGGATGACAAGGCGAGGGGTTACTGCCGGGTGCGGGCGGGGCGGGCTTTAGTTCCAAATTCACCGCACGCCAATTGGGCAAGCAATGCAGGGATGAATTGCCTGTATGAACTCTTTCACCCCATATTCAGATAAAACCTTCCATAACTTTTGTCCTATCACTCTGTCGTACGCTTTTTGCAAATCGACAAAGGCACAAAAGTTTTTGATTCTTTGCCAAAAACTTTTTTCCCCACTGATGAACGCTCCTTGAACATCCCATACTTTTTCTTTCGTCATCATCCTCACTCTTTCTACCAAAATTCCCCCACACAGTTTGCTAACAGGGCTCAAATGGCCTGATAGTTTACACAGTCCATGCGCGACTCTTTTCTTATATACAGAGGCATGATAACAGCCCTTTTCCAATCTACTAGAGAAAGACTCTCCCCCCAAACATCGGTTAAATAGTCTATGGAGCCACGAGATAAATTTATTTTCTATTTATTTTATTTCTGGACCACCACCTTTAATGTACTCGGCAGCAACATTATCATACCCCACAGCCGTGCCACTTTTCATGTACTTCAATGCCCTTTTAATTTCTTCCACAGTTATCCTACTCACATCGCCGTCATTGTTGTTCATATATCCATTGGATGTCTCAGAGAAATCCTCACTCACATTCCTGTTGCTCTCGTTTCTTTAAAAAATTCCTTCCATCTAATATTAGTCTAATAAAATGATAAAACCTTGTGGAAAAATTCTGGCTCAAACTTCTACAATGTTTTATTTTATGCACGTTTATGTTCGTTATCTACGAATAACTTCACAGTGTAGTCTACAAGCTTTATTGATTCAAATAAATTATATGATTTACAAACCCTTTTGGTTAAATTTTTTGTTTTAACACCACTTTATTTTAAATTTACACAAATAAAGATGTGTTAAAACAAAATAATAGTTTTTATTTAAATTACCTCTAATATTTCTTACCTTAAAATTATATAAAAGTTGAAATCTTCAAGAATACCGGGGGTAATTATTTACCCATTACACAATACTTGACACACTTGACAATACTGCACAATATGACATAAATGACATATCAATATGCGTATACCTCTTATCTATGACAATATGCACTCAAGCGTACGCATTACGCACACACCTACCAGCTACCTACCTACCTGTAAATTCGCAAAAAACAAACCGGGAAACCGGTTCCACATAAGCAAAGTGCAGAGAATATGCGAAATTAAGTCATAGATAAGAGAGTATAGTGAAGTAAGTACCGAGGCACCAAATATATCCTAGTTTGTACATATCTACTATATTACCTACTTATCTTTTTAAGCATAATAAGCATAGTGTGTTCGTCCATTGCACACATCTTAAACGTCAAATATTTTTATCGTTATTTAAACTGGGGCAATTTGTCCAATACAAGCAGAAACAAAAATTCGTCAAATATTTATGTTCTTTAACGTATCGAATGGTTTATGTTCACTGGGAAGTTAACTTTTACACCTTTGTCGATAGGTACCGCTACCCAATGACGCGAATCTGACGACATTCCTTATGAGGGTATTATGCTGGGAATTTATAAATACTTTCTTATTAACGTCCGCATCGCACGCACCGCACGAAATCATCCATAAGAAATTCGTGAATTAAAATTAAAAGTATTATCATTTCATTTTTATTTCGTTTCATTATTTCAACGATTCACTGCATTTTTAATCATTATTTAACGCAATTTGACACCTGTTGCAAATAAGTCAACTGATTATTTTAAATACACGCTAAATAAATAATGAATATTTTTGTGCGGTTCGGTGAAGTACGAAGATCTTTATTTTTCAGACTAAAAACGACGAGTAGGTACATTAAAAAGATGTATGGATTTGTAAAGTAGAAATATAGCTTAAAGATAAAAAATATCTTGATACAATGGTATGTGTGCACATATGTTATTAATTTCACATTTTTTCAAACCTCCCTAATATTTCCCCGATATCTCTCTTATATTGGTGAAAATTATTTTCAGATTTGTTTTAAACTATTTTCCTGTTAATTTGTATCTAGTGTAATTTTATTGACTGATATGTTCTATCGAATACTTCGACGTTTTTTGATTTGTTAAAAAATACTTCTTTTGAGTACTATTTTCGCTTTCTTAGTCAACTCTGAGTTAATTATTATAAAAAAATTGAAAATAGATATTACGAAGTGATAATCAAATTAAACTAACTATATGTGAAATAAAATCTTTTGTCTTGACTTTTTGCCTTATCACTTTTGAATTCTTTCTAATGCATCTTTTTATATGCGTCTAATGCTTTTATTCATCTATCAGCATTAATTTATTTATAGCATCTAAGCTTTTATTTATCTAACAGGACCATATTAAATATTTATGTGGATAAATGTAAGCACAAATATTTTCCTTTCTAATTTATCTTTCTATACAAGTATTGTTAGACAGTTTTAAATAATTTTAAGAAGTCAAAGAACATGGATAATAGTACAAATACCCAATAAGTTGACTAATAATGAAGTTGATTATTTTTTCATTAAATGGTAAAGGAAAAGTTTGGCGGTAGCTTAACAGTCGTTTATACCATTAGTTTTATAACAGCAGATCAAATAAAATATAATATTTATTCATACTTAGTTGCTGAATTATCTTCTTATTCAACCAATATTAAGCTAAATTTTTTAATGATTTATATCCTTTTTTAAAACAGTGAAACGGAACATAATTCTTCAACTTATTGAAAATCCAATATATTTTTAAAACTCGTAATCGAATTATTTAACCAGACGGGCTGGCGTAAATATGTAATGAGATGAAAAGTAAATGTTTCCACAACTATTCTAAAAGGTTGAGTTCACAAATTAATTATTTATCCTTACATCGCAAATAAAGTTATTTAACAAATGGTACCTATTCGACAATAATTTAGACAAATGAAGGCTCTTAAAATATTTAATTACTGATTTGTGTAATGCGTACTTGCGTACAACTGAAATAATATCTCAATATTTTTTAATTCAGCGGCGACATGGCTATGGATGTTCGTAAACTGCTGCGCATAATGGAACAGAACAAACACTGCCGCTCGTACGTTGGCTGATAGTTTGTTACGCCGTCAATCTTTGGCGCGAGGGAATATTTCGCTATTTTGATCGCCAGAATATTCTACAGTTTACATATACATATCCCTAGGTAATTGTCAATACAACAGGTAACCGATTCATTTATTGAATTAATGATTAAAGCTCTCTGTATTGTGTTTTTGGCGTCCTCGAAATCTGCCGCCGAAGAGGCCATCATAGATAATAGCATTTTGTCATTTTTAATAACATAACCTCACTCCTCGGTGTTTGTCATTGAAAAGATGCATACCGCACAATTAAAACCATACAAGTAATGCATCCTCTAACCGATTTAGTCTTAAAATAGTGGTCGTAATGGCATAATTCGATTAGCGATCGAAGCGTTTCCCGCGCAGCTCGGACGCTGCTGGCGGGATTCGTGACATATTACCGCTCGCGTAGAAGATTGTTTTCACGCAGAATTTCAATGTTTCAGTGAAAATGCCGGCGGCCAGAGGATTAAAACGGACCGCGTCTAAAGCTGAAACTAAACCCGTGGCGGGGTCTTCCAAAATCAAGAAGAAACCAGGTAAGATAGTAACCGATAGCTGCAGTAGGTTGTAACAGCCAGTATTATAGCGGTTTACATGTGTTTCTGACGGAAAATGGGGATTAATCACAATTGATATTAACCAAATACCCCATGCTCTAATACTCGTAAATATTAAATGTATTTACCAGTGTATACCCCTTTTTATTTGAGTCTTGTCACTGTTTGGGCAAGTCAATATTTGATTGACTCGTCTCCTAAACATTATCGATGATAAGAGTGATGCCGTGCTTTGAATTTTAATATGATAATTACTACAGATAATGTATACGAGTCAATAATCAACACCTACGTAAAGTATTGTATCTTGTAGTGATGCAACGAATACTACTTTCACGAATACGAATATCAAACCTACTATTCGGTGAATACGAATACAAATAATTCAACAAGGTAATAAATAATACACCACTGTTCTTTTTTTACTAAGAGATTTAATAGTTAAAATTTACCACTGGTATATTTAGCTGGTGTCACATCAATGTTAGTTTCATCCGTGGTGGTGCAACAGCTTTGAGAATCAGAAAGCTCTTTGTTATGAAATCTAGTAGTGAATCCCTTAATAGTCACAGTTTTACCCTCGCGAGACAGTTCGCAGGTACAACACCTGCATACTTACTTTCGTCATCTATAAACAATTTAAAAATTATTTTAGGGTCTCCGAACAAAACAAAATAAACTCGTCTCAATGGACCGGCTTTGTTTTGGAACGAGTCCACAAGTCATGTACACAAACCTATATCTTTATTATTTATAACAAAAACAAACAAATAAAGTTATATTTAAATTTAACTTACCAGATTTCTTATCGAAATGTTTCCAAATATAATTTTTTTCACGCTTATGAGAGGTCATATTTTTAGATTTAATTTGAAGTTATTTTATAAGAGTTAACACTTTTACACACAACTCAAATAAAATGGAACAAACAATACGTATTACAAAACAAAAAATACATGGAATGAGCACCTAACCTTTTTTAAAATCCCAAAAAAACTAGATGAAAGAAATCAAGAAACAAGTAACAATTGACAGCTTGTGTTCCGTAGAAAAAAGAATTTGAGAACTCAACAAATCCATTTATTCAATGTAAGGTAAGTTCCCGATAATAGATGTATGTTCGGATACACGGTGCACAGTCAAGCCGTAATTTGCGTTGCATTCAGTTATAAATAGTTTGTTTTTAATATTCGTAATGATATTCGTGATGATATTCGGCGAATACGAATATTCGTGATGATATTCATGATGATATTCGGCGAATATGAATATTCGGTAAATGTCTACTATTCGGCTAATAAGAATATTCGTATTCGTTGCATCACTAGTACAGTTGCCGGCAAACTTCTTGAAATTCTTTGGCGGAGTGGGGGAATGCGCAGAAGACAAAATTTGGGTCTCGTTGATGGAATGGTACATGCGCAAACTTCCCCCCACTACGCCGTAAAATTTCAAGATGTTTGCCGGCTACTGTATCTTGTAATTGTTTGTTATCGAGGAAAGCGATTTAAAGACTGTCAAGTTCATTGTAAAAATAAATGCAGGCTGTTACATTCCAAGTTTGGCTTGAATATTTAATATTGTATGTATTTTAATGTAAAAAGTATACAAATTTCATAATTTTTTATGATTCTGGCTAAATCCAAGATGATGGTCCCTACAACAGCTCCTTCTGAGGATAAGTATCTTTGATATAATTGAATGTGCTGATTACAAAATTGAAGAGAATTAACGCTCAAATAAGTATTAAATAAACATACCATATATTTTGACATTTCATGGGCAGTATCTGAGGAAAAATGTGTAAATCATAGACATGATACAAGATTTAGACGACGAGAATATTATTTATAGACAATATTGAATGTTTACTCAAACTATGGACAGTATAAATATGATGAATACTGAATGTAGGAACTTTTTGTATTTTGTTAATGGGCTTGTTTTTTTGATTAAAACAAAATTATTATGGTACAATTTTTTTTTTCTTTATGGTCTGCGCTTTTTCTTTAGTATATCTTTTTCTATGGTTCTATGACTGATATGTAAAATGTATGGTGCAATTTTCGAAACTTTAAAGTAGGGATGCTTCTATTTTCTGATACCGATATTTATAAAAAAGTATTGACGATACCGATATCGATGCGGACAGTGAAGATTTCAAAAGGTGTAAAAAGTTGTGGGTTTAGATTAGAAACAGACGAAATTACTTGTATAATATTTATTTAGAATGTAATGAAATTTTAAAAATTGTAATTTGACAGAACATTATTTAGATTATTACATGAGTAGCTTGTTGGTTTAGTAGTGGCCATGACGCTCGCCTAGTGATCTGGTGGTCGGTGGTTCGAGCCCTGTTCCACGACACCAGCAATTTAGTCCTTTTTTAATAGTACGGGCTTTTGGCTTAGTTTAAGAATACTAAAAATATTGATGAGGCATGTACTTCGTGTTCGGAAGGAAATTATGAAACGCGGGGATTCCCCGGGTGTAGATAAATTGTGCCGCGTTTAAACATGAACAAATTAAGCGCGAAGATGGCGCATTTACACATGGATTATCTATAGTGCGAAAGTAAAATGTATCGGTATATCGGCAAATTAATATCGTCAAGAAGCATTGGCATAGGTGGAAATTTAATTGAAGTCCTAGTGGATTACTTAACAAATAGAGAAATCTTAGTAAAAATTAAAGACACATTTAGTAATCCAAAATTTACGAATACTGGGGTGCCCCAGGGATCTATTCTTGGTCCACTACTGTATATTATTTATGTATCTACTATGTCTAAAATCTTTAAGTATGCTAAGCATTTTGTGTATGCTGATGATACTGCTCTTGTTATCTCCCACAAGGATGTAAGATGGGTGGAAAATTGTATGCAAGAAGATTATAATGCTTTACTTAAATGGTCTCATGATATGGGTTTAATTATTAATGCAAAAAAAACTAAAGTCATGCATGTAAGGTCACCTCATATAACTGTGACTAATCAAATAAATATTATTTCCCATAATTTTGATTGCTTGCATTCCGGAATTAATGCATTGTGTAATTGTGAAAAAATTGAATTAGTTAATGAATACGTATATCTTGGTATTACCATAGATACATTTTTCAAATGGGATATTCAGGTAAATAAGGTATGTAAGAGGTTGAGAACTGTATTGGGATGTATGCACAAGATTAAATACTATGTTCCGATACAGACTATGAAAACTATATATCAATCTTTAGCGGAATCGGTAATAAGGTATGGAATAACTAGCTGGGGTCTAACTTGCAAAACTAATATTAGAAAAATTCAAAATATTCAAAATTCGGCTATAAAATTAATAAATAAAGAAAGTGCTACTAAAGATATACAGGAACTCTTCAAGAAACAAGGCTCTATGCCAATTAATGCTATCTTGTGGTACAAACTAATTACACGATATCATGAAGATGGGACATATAAGCATAGATTGATTCATAAACATAGTACCAGATTTACGGTTAAAGAAGGACTACGAATACCGAAGGTCATAAATAAATATGGACAAAGAACATTAAAATATGTCATACCAAAAATATTTAATAAAATCCCATGTCGTGTCAAAATGGATATTAATAAAAAAGGGCAAAATACAGAATTAATGAATATGTTATTAAATAAAAGAGACTTATTTTGATTTTGGTAATATTTGTATTTTTCTTGTATTGTTGTATAGTATTGTAGATTTGTATTTGAGTTTTATAAGATCTATTGTAATTAATTAATATGAATGTATTTCTGGTATACACAATTTATTTATATATATGTATTGATGCACCTACAGACAAATATCAATGTGATGTTTTGTGGGTCTGAGATGTAAAAAAAAAAAAAAAAATTAATAAAAAGAAAAAAAAATAAAAAAAAATTCCGATATATCGGAAAACCACAATATCGCCGATGTATCGGTATCGGATGCATCCCTACTTTAAAGTGTAATATTTAATTTAATACTTATTTGAGGGTTAATTCACTTTAATTTTGTAATCAGGACATTCAATTACATTGAGGATTCTTATTTTCAGATGGATCTGTTAAAGGACCATCGTCTTGAATTATGCCATGATCCTTTTAATAATGCAGAAATGCCAATATTGACATTACCATTACAAAAATTTATGTTAAATATTGTTTGACTCATATGACATTATACACTTGAAAATATTTACAATTCATTTTTTTTTGTATGTATATACCTCACCAAAAATTATGTTTTGGCTCTCCTGGAAACCTGCATTTTTTTACTCATTCGGTTGTTCCTTTCGCCTGCAGATATTACTTCAACTCTGATATCACATAGTTAAAAAATTATTTTAACAACTTAATAAAAATAAGTATATTTCAATTAAAATTATTGCAGAACGTAACTGTCTGACTTACAAGTTTTAAAAAATAACTCCAATCACTTTCAGAAGGTTTCACTAATCACATTTTCCACGTCGTCACGCTCGTGTGATTAGCCAACTCTTGACCATATAATTTTTATAATTTACACTTTTTATTATTCGGTAACGTGTGCTTCCACAATTTGCTTTTTCTAATTAATTAACTGCTGCATAAAATAGGGCCAATCAGCCGATATATTTTGTCTAGGTAAAGTATGTAAAATTGTTACAAAACCTACCTTTACTTTAAACAGAAGCATTGAGATTATTTTTGAGGTGTTTATATTTTCCTTGTATTACAATGTGCTTCCCATTGGTTGGCAGTGGCAGCCTGCAGTCAGAAAATAAACTGAATTGCTCCTCTTATCAGTCTGCTGATAAAATATTGACCAGATAACTTTTTCTGTTGTAAAATATTTCACGAAATATCTTGTCAGTAATTGACAACCGTGCCCAGAGCACGATGTAAGCTCGGCGGAGTGCGCAATGCACCGATTGCCAACTGACAGTAATGAATTATATGGACACCTGTTTTACTCTCCCGTTATCAGTGAAATACAGTCATCTTGTAAACTGATATGTAAATAAATATTTACTAGCAGTTAATAGTCGCTTGCTTGCTACTTCGCGGCTACATCAATATTCTTACTATTTTCAAATTAAGCTAAACGCTTGTGCTATGAAAATAGGACTAACTTGTTGGTCTGGAGTGAGGTTCAAACCCGCGACCTTTGGACCACGAGGTGAGAGTCCTAACCACAAGACCAATAAGCTACTCAGAATTGCATCGATGATTGCAATAAATTTTCCGCAATTCAACGAGAACGATCAGCACTGTACAACATTTATATTTTAGTTACTCATCAGTACAATCAGATACAAATCTCAAATAACTGCCGAAAATAACCGGTTAATGGTTTGATCATCACTAAATATATTGGCATTGTAATTAGAAATAACGCCAGTAAAAAGTTGTATAGTAAGAAGAATATATTGTTTTGCTGTCAAACAGACTGTTGCATCATTTTTATCTTTACTAAGGGCTGGTTGTATCAATGAAAGCATAGATTTTTGATTTAATTAATTAAATTTAATATTTTGGAGAATGGGTTATTTGATTGGTGGAAAATGCAAAAATCTATGCTTTAAACTTAACTATACTATAAACTTAGTTGACATAACCGGCCCTAACTATCATACCGTTTCTCTGCATGCCCTAACTATCATACCTCTCTAGGCAAAGAACACCATACTTTTCTATCATGGCAGATCAATTTTGCTTCAACCACATTCATACATCTTTTCAAGAACGCTTTTCAATTCTTGGAAGTTTTTAATAGGGACATCCTCCAATATGTTTATCTAATCGTGCCAGCTCCTTTGTGGTTGCTCTCTGTTGCCACCTTCAACACTTGTCCCTTATATAGAGGGTGTCTTTTAGCTAGTAGCAAAAACTTTGCAGGTGATAATGAGTCGAAAATGTTCAAGCAACCGTGACCTAATATATTAATGTCATTATCAAAGTTTTCATTTTTTCAATATTCAATATGATGATTATTTTTTGAAAAAAGTTGAACTATCATTACAGTAACTTGTATTGATTATATATTTTTGGCTCGTTATCAAGGCAGGGATCCACCCGTAAAAGTTTTCCTACTAGCTATGAGACACCCTGTATTTTCTTTGCCATCTTCTACTTACTCATAAGTTCCGCATGATCAAACCTCTATTCTATCTACTACAGCTAGGAAATATTCAGTACTAATTCCGCGCTCTATCGAATACAGATTTTGCGCACGTGCGCCATTCTGTCTACATTAATTTTTTTTTTGCCAAATCCAGGCTTCACTTCCAGACATTAGAGTCGGCACAAGAATTCCGTTGTGAACTGCTAATCTTGCTTCGTGTGACTGATTTCTATTGGGCTTAATTTTATTAATTTTACGATTATTTTTCATCACTGTACAACTTTGTCCGTAATTTCCCGAGTACCAGATTGAACTCCCTGTGTCGTGCTTTGATTGCAGAGCCCAAAGCGCCGGTGGTAAGCCATGAGCTGAAGGTGCCCACCCGCAAAGGGCAGGTGTTTACCACGGGGCAGGGAGACGTGGGACAGTTGGGGCTGGGCGAGGACCACCTGGAGAAAAGCAGGTAACCGCCCCGACTTTCTGGATAATATTATTGTTTTTTAATTACGCTGAATTTTGCTGTATGACCTTGGCTATCAGAATTGCTTCCGGCCCGTACTAAAGCTCGTGCGCTCCGCAGGTTCACCCACGTGACGGACCTGCCCAACAACATTGTGGACATCTGCGCTGGAGCGATGCACACAGTCGCCATCGACAAGGAAGGCAATGTGGGTATTTTTCATTTACAACACATTTTTATTGCACAATATATAGCATAAATCATAAATCACTAATGGATTTGGCTTATCTGATGTTACATTAAAATATCACCAAAATATAACTGGCAGTCCTAAGTGTGTCTGTTTGAACTGATAAACAAAAATACTTAATACACAATATGGTGCTAAATTTAAAAAGTGAAACAAACGTGTAATATCGTTAAATTAATAGAGTTGCTAATGTTGATGTGTTACATAACTCGTATTTTACAAAACAAAGTTTAAAACACAGCATAAAATTGTACAGAGACGAACTAAACCCCTTCTTTAGGTGAGGGGATTGGGTACCGGAAGTATGTCCTCTCGTGTATATTTAGTTACGTTAAACCGTGTACTGAGAACTTTTCATTTATTTGTGGTGTGTGATTTAAAATTAAAAATATTATTAAAATAGTTTTTTTTTTTTACATTACATAATTAATACAATCTTTATACATGCTATGTTTTTAGAGAAATTGATCATTTGTTCTTGAATAGAATATAAATTGAAAGTTTTGATTTTTCCACACTGACCGCTATTGATATCTATAACCCAATATATGCTTTTTCTTTAGTACAGTTTGGCAAAAAAGGGAAAATCTATTCACATATTATTCTGAATGAACATCTAGATTTACATGGTGAGTTATGTTTTGTTGTTTCAGGTGTGGACATTCGGCTGCAACGACGAGGGCGCATTGGGGCGCGATACAGAAGCCGCGGGCAGCGAGTGGGCCCCGCGCAAGGTGACCCTTCCCGGGCGCGCCGTGAGCATCAGCGCGGGAGACAGTCACAGCGCCGCTCTGCTGCACACCGCTCAGGTGTTCGCCTGGGGCTCCTTCAGAGTCAGTATTATTCATATTCTGTATCAAATTTCACGTACTGCTTTTCACCAACTTTAGTTTTTTGTGGTCAATTTTTAATTAATCAATTAATAATATATCGTAAGCTCAATAGCAATAACAGTAAAAACCGCATTTCAGGACTCTCACGGCAACATGGGGCTAACTCTTAAGGGTAATGAGCGCACACCCGTGGAGATGCTTCCGGGACACCGCGTGGTGCAGATCGCTTCAGGAGGAGACCACCTCGTCATGCTGACAGACATGGGACAGGTAATATCTCGTGATACACTCATCCACATTCTACAAATAATATGATTCAAGTCATGGAAATATATGTTTAAAATAAAATACGATCTAAAACATAAATTAATTATTTTAAAGCACATCCAATTCTTTTTTTGCACACAGTTATGAAATAACACTGTTTACAAAAGAAGAACATGTACTATATTTTTGCTAAAATTATTTGTTCTAACATGATTTACAACATTAATTTATGATTATAAACAAAAATTGACTTATAAAATTGAATGTCTGTTCTCTATATAATCCTACACTTTCCAATTATTCTAAATCAAATTTTGCAGTAACTCTTATGATGTTACTTCCTGATAAAAATATAGTATCCTTTCCCCTCAAACCACCGATATCTGTCCCAACCCATGTGCACCGAATTTTGCAAATATTGTTATTTTTTAAAGCCTGTATAAAACAAAGATTCCTTCCCCTTATTTTAAATTATAACTAAATCAATAAATATGGATTTGATGATATGTATTTTTTATAATAAACTCAAATAATTGCTTAGAACATTATTATATCTTATTACTTTTATGGTATTTAACCTGCTCAACATGATCATGTGCGGTAATGAAAGAAATCTTCATCAGTTCACTAGCAGTATTGTATGTAAAATACATAACTAATTTAATTTGTATTCCAGGTATTCACATGCGGATGCGGGGAGCAGGGTCAGCTGGGCCGTGTCACCGCACGCTCTTGCGACCGCCACAGCCGATTGGGACTCAGTAAGTTTTCACCGCTATTCAGTGCCCTTTGGTGACTCTCGCCGTGCATAATCTAATTCGTGAATATGGTTGCAGACGGACTGTTAGTGCCCGCGCCGCTGGTGTTCTGCCGTGACAAGGCAGATTTTGAGGCAATCTGGGCTGGCACTCATTGCACTTTTGCGCGCAAGGCTCACCGTGGAGACATCTATGTGTGGGGACTCAACAACTATCAGCAAATAGGTGAGATCGTTATTTTTTCTAGTTGGCCGATATCTGAAGGCATAGCTAAACTCCTAAAACTAGCTTTGTTTTGTCCCGCTGATTTGGTCATAATTGTTGGTTAGTAAATAAACTCACTATTTAATTTTTATGAAAGATTTAAAGTTTTATGCAATTTGTGTATGATGTGTGATTGATAAGCACGTTGCTCCTTAATGTAAACTTAACCTCTAAATGCCAGAGGTTTTAAAAAATTTATTACCGCATAGGCTAGTGGCAGGTTTCAGTGTAACACTATAAGGTTTAATTATTTATAAAATGCTGGGAATTGCAAAGCATGCACATGACAGACAATTTGACGTAAGTTCAATGTGAGTTTATCAGTAGAAAAACAAAATAATATTAGACTAGTTAAAAAAAACCTCATTATCTGCGACCAATAGATTGCTTTCGAATATATAACATGGTATTATTTTGAACTAATGTCAAATTTGGCATAAAAACACGTTTTAAAGTGATTTTTTTATGAAAAAGTGTATGGACTACAGAGAAACGTCCGCCTCTCCCGCACGGCACGCGACATCTGGTTCAAAACTGCGCTATTTCTTGACACATTTCACACTTTAGAATTTTTAATTTAAAATAATAATTAACGTATTTTTAATAAAAAATGTAGCTTTTTAGTAGTGAATGAAGACTCAAAGTGCGAATATAGATACAATATATCGTTTAAAATCATCTTTTTATATGAATAAACAATATTTGAAAAGCATCAAAATCGTAAAAATTTCTCGCATGTTTGAAACATTATAACTTTTATTAATATTGAATATTTCTTAATATCCTACATACGGATTCTAGATAATTAAGTAAACTTTATACGTATAAAAAAAACATATTATGCTTACATACAAATTTTCAATGAACGAATCTTCGCCCGGGAACGTTAAAAGCGTTTTTTTGCCGCGACCTGTGGATTAATGCTTATATTTTTCTTATTTATTGTAAATAATGTTCAGTTTATTACTTTTATATAAGAACAAAGGTTCTATCTAAGTTATCGCCCTAAAAAAATTGCAATCTATCATATAAATTCTGATATAAATGAATAATAAAAACCCACATTTTCGTAAAAAAACGCCGAAATATGCATTCGCAGTGAATGTACCGCGTTAAACATTTTAAGAGTTATTAGAAAAAATCAAACTAAAGGGTTGAAATTTAAAATTTAAAAAAGTTAAAAACAATTTTAAATGCATCCAAGCTATAGATACCCCCTAGAAAGTGATTATCCAAAGATACTTTTAATAATGTGTAAAAACCCAACATCTTGTCCTCAGGGGTACGAAAGGGATCCCCGGAGACTGTTTTCACACCGGTCATCAGCGAGGCCTTTTCCAGCCTGAGCGAGGTCCAGTGGAAGCAGATCGCTGGCGGACCGCACCACTCCCTGGCCCTGGATAGCGAGGGGCAATGCTATTCCTTGGGCCGGAATGAGTACGGAAGGTAACTGTCCCTTTAGTACTTTTCCATTTCTTGGTACAGTGAAACCTCGTTAATTTGAAATTCAAGGGACTCAAAAAATAAATTTCGAATTATAGGTTAATTTGAGAATTTATTTACAAAAAAAAAATCACGGTGCGGTTGTGAAATTCGCCAAAAACTCTTGAAAAAAACATTAATTTTGTAACATTTATGCTTATATTTAAAGAAATCACTTTTAAAACGCAATATTTATTGTGTTAATGCAAAGATCGCGACATTTTGACATATTTGGTGTTCTCACTCGGGATTTTCTCTCTCTCTTTTTTTCGATTTCCGTCACGTCTGGATGGATGGCCATATTCAAAAATGTTTAGTTATACTTGAATTTATGGAACACTTCTTCAATCTTCACACGAGTTTAACTTTTGATTCTGCCTTTTTTCCGGCTCAAACCAACAATGCACATTTACTAGGAATACAATTGTCAATAAATATGTGAAACAATAAGATAAGTCACTAATAACATCTTACAAAGAAAATGAAGCCATGTATTCATTAGGGGACAAATTGTCCCTCAACATCACGCGCGGCATAGAGTCTACGTGACGTTGCAACCTCGCGCATTACATAGCGGGGCATTTCTACATGCCGCGGCAACGTTACCATGCGCACGGTACCCGAGCGAGCTCACGGCGACATTGCGTTACGCGTCAGTACCACGTGGTATGATTACAAGTCAATGCGCATGCGCTGTATCCTTCAACACGACATTAATGTGGGGATGTGAGGGCCAACAGTTCCCTAATATGTCTTGCTTGGCTATGGAAGGCCCGATTATTTATTTATTTATTTAATGTTCATGGAAGACCAACAGCACAAAAAAAAAAGTATAGAAAACATTGATACAATATAGATGGCCAATTACAGGTCTCCACATTTAGTATTTATTTGTAATAAATTGTCAAAATCAGTTGTTGTCATTTGAGTGAAATTGACAAAAGATCCATCAGACATTCGAAGATCGCATAGAATATCCATCCTTCTTTCTCTTTGCAGTAAATAATTTCGCACCCACCACCTTTTTCTCTTACGTTTCGATAAACTCGTTAAAATAAATAGATACGCAGCTGTCATCTTAACCTCATCGGGCGGCAAGTGTAAATAAATACGCAGCTGTCATCATAATCTCATCGGGCGACATTTAATGACCGCGTCATTGTCCTTGTCATTGAAACATGAGCGTAGATGTTGATGCGACATGCCGCGCGGAATGTTTCGCGATTTGTCCCCTAGTGAAAACATGGCTTTAAACATTTTAATAACACAAACACAGTTACTTGGAAAAAATCAAACTAAAGACAAATTTAAAAACATGAATAACAATTTAAAATGCACATAGGTATGGGAATTAGCGCAAACGCCGCCAACTGAACTATCCGCACATATTAAGGTAGCCAACTGAAGAAAACATACACAGGATTCCCCAATTTTAGGGATCGCGACACAATATGTATAGAAAAGGGGCATTCCATAAAGTAGTGTGAATTGATTGCAAAATACACCAAGAATCATAAAACTCACGAAAAAGCCATTAATTTTGTGAAAAATATCTGTTTTTCATATTTATAGAAATCATTTCAAAAACGCAATGTTTATTATGCTAATACAAAGATCGCGGCATTTCAAAGTACCCGATATTGACATATTTGTTCTCACTTGTGAAAAAAATCAAAATATTTTTTCAATTTCGTTAAATTTCAAAAAAAATTTGAATTACGCGAGCTTTTCGATGTGTTGATTTATGGTGCAAGGGGCTAAAAAATATTTCGAATTACGAATTACCGGGGTTTTCGAATTATCGGGGTTAATTTACTACGAAATTCACATTTTGGGACTAGCAAGTTTTTAAAATTTTGAATTATGGCAAATTTCGAATTATCGGGGTTTGAATTAACTGGGTTTTACTGTATATGTTTAATAGGGATAGTTTAATAATGGATCATTATATTCATGCTATGTAGGTAGAGATTCCTGCCTAAATAGAGGGCTATCCCATGTTAAATCACCTAGGTGGTGTTGCTTGACCATTTCAGATAATCAGTGTGAAACTCAAAATGATTTTCTTTTTGTCCGCCACCATTTTTCTTCACCATCTAGGCTTTAATTTTCTTGGCAGCAAAGGGCAAAAACAGGGCTTTACAGGTTTTGAAAAAAAAATGTTTTCATCACACAAAAGAGGGTTGTGGTTTCCATTAACATAATAGGGTTAAAAAAATGTATATGAATTATATAAAATATATGTGGGATATAAAAGCAAAGGTGGCATATCCAAAAATTAAAACTACGTTGTTACGTTTCCTATAAAATCTCGAATTTAATTCATTATAAATTTGTAATCTTCAATGATTGCATTAGATTTTTTTTGGCTATTGGTGCCTTTGCTTTTATACCCCACATATAAACCATGAAATAAATGAAACGAAGCAAAATTGCCAAATTTGATAACCTTTTGAAGTGACTGGGTATTGGAACATTACAATATAAATTTTTGTAGAAAAATTGGCCAGTAGTTGTTTTTGTATAGCTAGTAAAGTTTCCAGCTATGAAGAATTCAAGTCTAGGTTAGGGTCCCTTCCTACATTTTTTCGGTAGGTCAAATATCCACAAATTGGGGACGAGATAAAAATTAAATTTTTTGTCCAAGGATATGTATAGTGGTACTTAAAATAAAACCTGTAAGTTTAATTTTAAAAACATCTGACTGCACATCTTGATTTCATAAATGAAACCATCACCTGTATTGTTTCTGCGCAGACTGGGCCTGGGTGAAGGCTGCGAGGACGCCAAGGACCTGACGCCAGTTCCGGCCTTGAATGACAAGAAGTGCGTCTCCATTTCCTGCGGCTCGGCTGCCTCATTCGCTGTGACAGACAACGGTACCTGCATTCCATACCATCTTTATTTAAACCCTAAAATATAATGCCATATTCAAATAAGCGTATTCCTAACGGTTCGAGATAATAGGCTTTACAAATCGCAACATGAATACTTTAGTGTGTTGAGTTATAAAGCAGATTCCAGCTATCGGCGTTTGAAGTTACATATTTCGCAAGGATGATGGATTGTCTCACTCATTAAAAAAATATAAAATTTTTTTTTTTTCAATATTTCTCATTGTTTTTGACTTAATACACAATTGTATTAACATATTTTTTTAAATTTTGGGAAGCTACGATAATCGCGCACTATCCTCTCAGGTGTGATGGTATGTATTAGCGATGGATCGTTGACGTATTTATCGTCGATGAAACGAGACCGTCCATCGACGATTCGATCAATTAGTTGAATTCATCAACTATTCTATAGTTGAATTCGTCAACTTCGTTACGCGGACGTTCTACGGGATGATGTGTCTACGGCTCGACGGCTCGACCGTTGGCTATTTTTATTATGTTACTTTTTAAAATTTAAAGAAGTTCAAAGAAATATAGTTTTGGGAAAAGTAAAACCGCTAAAATTAAATTTTACCATCCCTTTTCAGGTAGATTTAAGAAGTCGAGATCGATCAAATAAAATATTGATCTTAGAAAAATATCTAGCCGGCCCTTTTCAACTGTTAATTAATAATAGTTTCATCGTATAAAATAAAAATATCAAAGTTTGTTAACCCATAGATAACCTAGAAATTTTGCAGCCCTTTCAAATATAACTGAGTAGATAAAAGCTGATATTTTATTCAAACTAGTGTAGTTGTTTCATTAAATTCCTAATTCTATGAGATAAATTTAAATTATCCAAAGGCGTACTTTTTCCAATGATGTGTTTACAAAGTTAATTTATATAAATTATAATTATGTCACCACAAAATAATTTTGCTATAAAAAATAATAGCTTATGATTAAGCCTGTCTCACACTACGCGCGCATTCAAATTTCAAGTCTGTCATAGTATCGTGTACACAGATCTGCACTCTATGGTGGTGTACTTTAGAGTTGAAATGCAGTTACCCGTCGAGCCGTTTACAAGTCGACAGTGAGAGACGAGAGAGAAATCAACGGAGACGTTTTGTCTTGCTCTCGCTCGTTGCTTTGGACTACGTTGAATTACGAACGAAGGATTCTTCGTTTAGTCGTGTACGAATTCAACTAGTCTATGCGATAAACGTAAACTGTCGACGCGTCGATGAAACGTCAACGGTTGATTTTAACTAATCTGTCCATTAAACACCCATCACTAGTATGTATGTCTAAGGGCCAGTTGTTTCAAGTCGGATCAAAGTAAAAGTTCGTTTAAACCATAGATTTTTGCATTCTCCACCAATCAAACGATCCGTTTCCGTAAAAATCTGTGCTTTGAACAAACCCTTATTCTGATCCATCTTGAAACGACCGGGCCTAATTAATTACATTAAAAAATAGCAAAGAGGAAGAAAAAAATGTTTTTATGATGCTGTTGAGCTGGCTGATAAAAATTATTGAAGCAAGGTGTTGTGCTAAGTGAAATTTTACACTTTGCAAGCTGTAGTGAATTTGTGTGGTAGTTTTCTGGTAATAAAGAATCGAAATCTTCATCGGCTGTCCTTGGCAGGCATATGTGAGCCCACAAAATGAAAATGCGCTTTCTGGAATTGCATTTTATCTTCTATGCGTTTTAGAAATACCATAGAGCATATGTTGTTATTATTATATGGTTTTTATAAAGCATCAGCTTGTTTTTGTACAGGAAAAACATGTGGTCTGCTGATTACTATATCCTGGAAAAGGGTTAAACAATTATTGGAATATTGGCCATTTGCCCCAATTTTCATGTAGACAGTTGTCGCAATTCAGTAACATTCTATGGTTATGTATATGTTGCAGGAGAGGTCCACGTTTGGGGCATGGGCAGCTCCGGGCAGCTGGGCACAGGAGGCGAGGAGGACGAGGCGGTGCCCAAACTGCTGGCCAAGGGCAAGCTGGAAGGGCGTCATAGTCTGCGAGTCAGTGCCGGCGCCCAACATACCGTGCTGCTAGTGGTGAGTACTGCCGGATTCCTGACCAGTTCAAAAGTTGCAAATTTTTCCATTCATTAGCCTAAAATCCAACAAATGTTGTCGTGAAGAAGGCGTGAAGAAGTTATTTTAACAATTCTGTGTTGCAGGCGTTACAGGATGAGGCAGATGACGAGGTGGCCGAGCCTGAAAAAGCCGCCACAGCCCCACATGTCAAAGCGGAGGAGTCTAAAGGAGATAAGGATACACCTATGGAGACTGATGCCGACTTACAGGTAGCGTCACAGTCACCGTGCGCCCCCTATTTCATTCTCTGGATATTTTGTTAATACTCTTGACGGAGACATGCCCTTGTGATGTAATAAACTGTTAATTTTTTAGGAAAGCAAACCAGAAAAAGAGGAACCCAAAAATGAAGAGAAAGAGAAGAAGGAGCCGGCCAGGAAGGGAGCGAAGAGAGGACGCAAGGCCTCGTCCAGTTCCGTTGACACCAAACCATCCACCTCCAGTGTGAGTTTTTTTTCCATTATCAGTTGTTCCGATTAGTTTGTATTGTTCCGATTAGTTAGTCTTGGAAAATAACACATTAGTATACAAATTTTAAATGACATCATAATCATATAATTGAATTGTAAAATCGGCGGTTCCTTTAGAAAAGACATTACAGTGAAACTCGCTTAATAAATTCACTTTTAATAAGTTCTCCCGCTAAATAAGTTTAAATTCTGCGGTCCCGAAAAAGTCCCATACAAATCTGATAATTTTGTAGGTTTAATAAGTTTCCCGCTTATTTTCGTTTCTCGCCTAAGTAGTGCTAATATTTTTAGCTGAACTCAATTTATTCATACAAATAAATCTTCATAATACGTTTTTCGGAAGACGAAATTTTGTTAAACATTCCTAAAAGTAATATTTCGAGAAATGGGCGCAATAAAAATTAAGTGGTTTTGGCAGTGTAACAAAAGTTCTAGGGGCTGAAAAAACCCTGCAGTATTTGAATAGACTAATAAAACAATTAACCCAAATAAATCTCAAAATTCACAAAATGGGCAGCTTACAATAAATAATTCTTGCAGAGCCATAAAAGTACTTTGACAAAAACTCTATTATTTGAAAAGGCAAACATTCTTAATTGACCGAAAAATCCATTTCTGAGAATACACAATTACATTAGCAGGTGCACCTGATAATTTACAATTCCAGAAGCCCTTTCAGTAGGCACTACTGTAATATTTTCTTTCATTTTCGTCAATATTTAACGTCCAAAATATACCGTAATTTAATTAAAATTCACAAGTATTTATATCAATTATACTCTTTATTTTTAATTATTTATTACATTACCTTGCTTCCTAGGTCTATTTAGCTCAATAAAATCATTCATCATTTCAAATGCGTGAAATAACTGCCGATAAATTCAGTAAAACAAAGCCAGCAAAACAAGCCAGCGCCACACTGCGCAGATGTCGGATGTCGTGGTCGCGTCATTTCGTCGAATGTCCGCGCAGTGCGATTGATAAGTGCGTATTATATAATGGAAAAAAAATAGATACAGTAAAATGGAAGATCTGCGACGGAAGGTCTGCGCAATGTGGCGCTGGCCTGGCAAAGTCGCAGGACGTACAATCCTAATTAAACAACTTGAGTTTAAAGACAATTAATCACTTAAATTACTCAATTCATAATTCAAGTACTCATATATCGTACAATAATTTTCGCGCGATTGTCGGCATACCCGACTGGCGAGTTACGTGTTTATAGTCAGCTTTGATCAGCGCAAATAATCCTTTAAACTTGTTTGTACTAATTTTTCTTTGATTATTTTTACTCCATGCTATTTTCATTCTTAAAAAATAAATCTGTTTTTGAATTATTTTCATTAAAATGCTGAAATTTAATTGTTTAATTTTCGTAGATATCATTGGGGGCTATTCATTACTTCCGGTTTAGTTTTGATTAGCTTGATTTGATTAGTTTCTTGAGAAATAAAATAAACGACCGACGGTTAGCGTTTATCCATGAATAAACTTTTCTCTTGAACAACAAGATATTTTAAAAATCTATTAAAATTGTAAAACAAAATAGAACGGTTGAATACTGAGAAGTGAAATAATATTTAATAAATAATTTTATGCGGCGATTATTTATGATAATTTTTTATATAAGTAGTTGCAATCGCAAAATCAAACAACGTCGGTGCAAAATTAATTTGCCTAAACGAAATTCTTCTCATTTTGGTTGTATTTCTTCGAGGAAACAATCGGGAATATTAATTACGTAATATCTCTGATTGTTTTCTAATTAAGTTACAAAAAACGGATCAAATTTAATTTAATGATAAAAAATATCACGAATATTCTTTGCGTCCGGGAAAATATTAAGGTATTATGAAATCAAACGTAATTAAAATAAAGAAAATCGTTATTAATCTCAAAAGAATATTATTTAATGTATTATTGTGTTAAGTTCGCCGAGTTCGCCCCTGAATTGGCGGGTTGTTTTGGACTTTGCCCCATTGAGTTTGCTCAAGGCGAAATTTGAATGTACACCTAAATTATGTAGAAATCATCAAAAGGGTTACATTTTTTAAATGAAGTCAAGTAGAATACTATTTACAAACGGTTCTTTTTTTATAAGTGTGCTATCTTTACCAAGCCAGGGGAAGTAGATACAGGTAATTTTCGTATTTTTTTTCGTATTCGTGAGGTTTATGTTATGGTTTAGGTTTATACACCGAATTATATTTAAATTCTGATTGACTTTTCCTTTAATAATATTATTAGTTTAAGATAGGTATTTTTTTTGCAATATTAATTTAGATAATTTTTGTATATTTTCTTTTAAAGTTAAGGTTTGCACATAGGTATTGACATACCTACATAAGTTATTTTATGGTTTTCTTTTAGTATGGTTATTAAGAAAATATTTTTTGACAGTACTAAAATTTTTATTGTTGTGGTGGTTTTTATTGTTTTCTGACCCTCAGGAAATATTTTACAAATGTATATATTTACCTACTTAATTTTTTTTAAATAGATGTCCTTAAATGTTCATATTATATAAAGGAAATTTCAATTAAAACACAAAATTAGAAAGTGTAAATAATATATGAAAATAATGAAATCACTGTTAATATGTTCTCACGCCTAATAAGTTTTTATTTGCTGGTCCCTTGAAAAACGTATTAAGAGAGTTTCACTGTATTTTTATTCCTTGTATAAATAAGGCTATTAAGAAAATGAAAGGGCGTTACCGTCTTGATTTAAAATGTTGTTAAATTAATTAACTAAAGTGCTGCTTGTTGTATTTCAGAAACAAAACGGCGGCAGTCCAGTGCCAGAGGAGATAAAGGAAGAAGAAGAGGAGGAAGCGAAGAAAGTTCCCGAGGCGACAGTGCAGGCGGAAGAGGAACACCCCGCGCAAGAAAATCAAGTCAGCTCAGCTAACCGTATGTATGTTTCGGATAAAGGCTTGCTTTCTTCACTAACGCACTCCACTAACCCCCGCTCTTCAACTGACCGTGCTGTGTCGATTCTCCGGTGTACGCTTGCGGGAGAACCACTGTCAGGTTAGAAAAGAGAAGAAGCTGTACAGATCAAATTTGTGAGACTTGTAAACTTTTACAAGGTGGCAGTTATATCTGGTATTTTTGATTTAGATTGAACATTTTCCTGCATGTTGCATTCGTACCCTGCTTTTTTTTTTTACTGTGTTGAATGAACAATAGGTGTACTGCTGTTCAAGGAAAGGAATTTTCAAACCCGCTTATTATATTCATATAAGGAAAATAAATAATTGTACTTTTGTTTTGATAGTGTATTACCAGTGGCGTGCAGTGGGTATAAACCTAGGTTATGCTGTGACCGACTATACACCTATATTAAAAAAATATATATAAAATTATATATATATATCATAAATGAAATAAATAAATATACCTATAAGGGTATATACATTTTTTTTTTAAACTATATATAATGAACTATTTTTAGTAGCTTCAATCCACAAAAATAACTGCACTATAAAAGAAGTATTGTAAACAATATTTACTAAATAAATAAATATTTTATATAGGTATAAGATGTTTTATATATAATTAAATCGGGAACAATACTAATTTCAGATATACGTTTCTTTTCACAAATATAAATCAAATATTTTATGATATGACAGATCGTATTTGTCGTATTCGTATTTACATTTACCATAGAAATGACATAAAATTTAAACCGAAAGTTTTGGGTGAAATTTGTAAAAAATAACATTTCTGCATGACGTGCGCCTGGCATAGGACCTTTCGAAGAAGGACGCTATTACACAAAACTCGCAGCATTAAAAATACACATTTTTTTTCTCAACTTGACTATCTGTGGAACAAATTGGTTGGCGAAATAAATGAAGAATTGACATGAAGTTAAGCACAGAGAAGTTGGAAATAAAACTACTAGCCGTAGGACGAAGTACGGCTAGAATTTTAAATGGAAAAAAACAGATGCGTCACGTTAAATGGAAACGTCAGAAATAAAACTTCTAGCCGTGAGAAGAATTACGGTTAGAATTTTAAATCAACATTTTCTTAAGATAAGGATTATTTAGTTAATATTTGTTTCTCAGAATCTTTACTAATGCACAGCTTTTTTGCTTGTATGCGCTGCACGCCACTGCTTGATACATATCAACTTTGACAATCATTCAGATATCGGGAGGTTTTTAAACAGCAGGATACAGTCAATAGAATGTTGCTAGTACTGTGATTCTGCAAATATATGACCTACCTCGAAAGTAAGACCTACCACGATTTTTCAGGATGGTTTTAATATAAGACCTGCTTCGAAAATAAGATCTAATGAATAATTAAATTAAATTAAAAGTTGACGTGTTTTTCACAAGTTTGACCCGCTGTGCTGCACGCGCAATGATCTATTTTTAGGTCATTTGCACGTGCGTAGCGGCAGGCACACTTCCGCTCCGTGTCGGTTTTGCGGTCCAGTCAAAGGGAATGACTCAGTCAGTTGAGATTGAGAAGCGACGCGCTAGGGACGTATTGCAGTTGACATTATGTTTTGGAATTTTTACTGTTTGTTCCGGCCGTTTCGTGTTAAATTAAACACATTTTATTTGAATTATAAATTTATATCCAATAATATTTTGACCCTCAAGAAATAAGACCTACATCGAAAATAAAACGTTCGTTTTTTGGCTATGAAATTAATATAAGACCTGTCTTATATTCGCGAAAACATGGTAGTAAAAATTTAGTGAAATTTAATTATTTCTAAATGTCTTAACCATTTTAAGTGCAAAACAAAATAATCGTAAGTGATAATGTTTTTCCTTGTGTGCCATATATTTTTTGATGTTGGATAAATTTATTTACAATTAAATAAATCATCTACCTTGTAATGTATTGAAAGTAATATGATCTGCAATGATAACGACGATAACAAAAGTATTAATTTAATTTATTATTATTTTATTTATAAGAATTTTTAATGAAATATAATTTAATTACGGTAGAACCTTGTTAATTTTAAATTCAAGAGATCCAAAAAAAATATTTCGAATTATGCAGAACCCTGTTAATTCTAAATTCAATATACCAAAAAAAATCTATCAATTTTGTGAAAAGCGTGTGTATTTTTGCATATATTCCAAGAAATCATTTCGAAAGCGCAATATTTATTTATTAAAACTTAAGTTTTTTGGGGTACTTGACATTCTTACTAATGCGGTTTCATGTAATTCAAAATTTTTCCTTTTGGTCCTTTGAATTTCAAGAGGAGTTTTATGTAGCAAGAGTTGATGGGTAACTCTACAAGTCATCGTTGTATTCATACATAACTTAACAACATACATAACTTTAAAAAAATTAAAAAATAATAAAAAACATACTATTTTTCTAACTAATAAGTAATTTGGTAAGCCCTGTTTGGTGTCCAGTTTTTTATACGTTTATTTAAAAAAGATGTGTACACGAAATAAGTTGACATTCTTTCTACTTTTGAGGTGAGCGCTTTGGTGATACTTTGAAAAATAAAACCAAATTGATTTGTCGGAACGAGGTTCAATCGCCAAATTGCTTGATCTTACTGCTAGAAATATATAATTACAACCTGCTGTAAAATGGTGTGTTAGACAAATATGTATATTATATATTAATGCATGGCATTGGAACACTTCCATTAGATATGGTTTGAAAGCATGAAATGAGTACCCATACATTTGGAAATTACTAAAAAATTTATAGTACTCGCCGATGCAGTGTGCACGCATTTCTCTTTGGTGGGACAGGCACGCTTAAATGTTGCTGGTAAAAAGGCTTTTGTAATTTGGTTGTTGGGATGAGCATGTCTTTCATTCATTATATATAGCGATAAACATGTCTATTACTATCCTCCCCAGCGGTGGCAAGCGAGCCCGAGCAAAGCCCACCCGAGCCCGCGCAGCCGACCCCGCCACCGCCCCAGCAGCCGGCGGAGGAAGGGGCAGCAGAGGAGGCAGAGCCGGCCGCGGCGGCAGAGGTAGCAGAGGTGGATCCGGCACCCGAACAGACAGAGACAGAGCCGGCGGCGACGGCAGAAAAGCGACGCGCCAGTGAGGAACCCGAGCAGCCCGCCAGCAAGAAGGCCAGGCCGGCGGAGCCCGAGTTGGCCAACGGGAGCGCGGGACAGGAGCTGGCCGGCGATACGGAGGCCATGGAGGGGGTGGTGGAAGCCTCCTCATGAGCACGCACACTTAGTTTAACTATTATATTATCGGGGCCGGCGGGACACGAGTGAAGTGACCCGGGCGCAGTGCATTCTCCGAAGTGCGATCCCACTGCAGCGTGCGATCCTTTCCCGACCCGACCCGGACAGCCACAATGACTGCTGCCAATATCACGTGTACACTTTTCACCCGTGGGGCGCTATAGAAAAATGTCAAATTAGGATATATTTTTAGATGAAAAAAACTTTTTCTGCTGAATTTGTTACTTGACGTTAGCACTACTATCGATTGGGATACAAATCTTTATCCATATTGGAGTCAAAAATAATATACAGATTAATCTCTTGAAAATTATTTCTAGTGGCCATCAGAACGCTCATCAAAGATTCTGGACTATCATGTGGCATTTATCTTTTTACTATACCAATGTTCCGGAACATATTTTTGGATTCAGCATCAGGGCAATGACGCTGACTAAGAACTCTTCTTAGGGCTGATTATAAATTAATCATAATAGCAAAAGTTAAGAAAAAGCATACATTTTTGTAAAACTATTTGTTTGATCGGTGGGAAACACAAAATCTATGCTTTTTTCTTAACTTCTCAAATAACCCTTTAGGCTTTGAATTCACCTAATGATATTTGCAATTTATTTATAGAAATAATAATTTTAAAACAGCCGTTATTTTTATATGGATATAAATTAAAATTGGCAAACTTTCAAATAAAAAAGTACTTTTTTGTCGTCAAACGAAGTAACTCGTCTTACCGGGACCACAGCTTCAAGGACTTAATTATTTTGTCAGTAAGATTTTTGGCTTTTGTTTTGATCAAATCGTTGAAGGATTGTACATTTTGCCACTATTTCATAACTAACAAACGTGGCGTAAACCATGTTGATTATTTTTAACATTCATGTTCAATACCACCGTGTCTTGTCAGGGCGCACGCTTAATAGCTGTTAGTGTGCGTGCGTCCTGAAATTATTCAATTTTAAAAGTAATTAATATAATTTATACAAAGTTTGTTAGTTTTTTGAAATAACAATAAAATGAACAATCATCAGAATGGACGCACAATAATAGCTATTGTGCATCTATAACTTAAAATTTAACACTATAAACATCAAAAATAGTCAGTTATGTTAGTTTGCATAATCTGTTTTATGTTTCGTGATACTGAACTAGCTATCATCAGAGCAGTAGAAAGTAGTTTCATATGGACAATCTGCAAATGCCTAATGTGAAATCCTGTATATAAGAGTGATGAAATATTAGGATAATGGTTTGTAGATTTTGTTTGCATTCTGCATCAATCGTCGTAGGATAAGTCTCGCACGGTAGATTGGCTGTAGAATATTCCAGGGTTCATAATCATTCGCCGATGTAAATATTTGATAGCCAAACAATTATCAGTCCTTTAGAATTGAAGGCCACTAGAAATGCTCTTTGTCCGAGTTGAGGATGCACCTGAGGAAGCTTGTGTTTCCCCGGCCCTAGAAATGACTATTTTTTAATCTTACAATAATGAATTGTAAAACTTTATCTAGGTTTTTATCGTCCACTGCGGGGCATCGCTTCCGGCAGTGCATGTGTGACTATCCATTTGTCAGTAAATTATTTTTGTATCTATTGATGCTAGAGTTAAACCTATTTAAGAGAATAAACAATCTCGCTATCAAGCGGAGAAAAAACGTAATGTCCCGTTTCCCCCTTCAAGTAATATCCTCGTGTTATTCAGACACGCGTCGAGGCCTGTCTGCTGCAGCTACTTAATAATAATAATATATAGAAGATGACAAATTGCAACAGTCGGCCGTGCGCGGCGAGAAGGCTGGCGCGACGTGTCAGTAACATGATGCACAATCCCATCCACACCGGAAGCGACGTCCCGCTCGCTCTTGACTGGTGCGGCCAGCGCGGTCGCATGCCCGCCCCCCAGCCCCCGTCTCGACCGGGAGAGAACGATCCTCCCACGGTAGCATGTCTGTAAATCCCTCGATTGTTACTTTATAAATGTAAAGAGAATTTTTGAAAAAATTAAACTTGATAATTTTACGAAATGAAATAGAATTATTCATTAAAGAAACATTATTTTAAGAGCAAAATGCAATGTGTTTGAGGAATAATATTTAGAATAAAGTAAGTTTGATAGAATGGATTTGTTTTATTTAATTCTTTTTAGCCCCCATGGACTTGTGTCATCCACAGGCATTACTCAGAGACTCCAGAATGCTATTGATATAAATCATCTGTTTTTAATATCAAGTCCAGCCTTGATCTCTCTGACAGGCACGGACTAGAATGCACAAGGCCCACCGTCAAGAAATAAAGAGGGGATAATAATAAAACATCATTATTAATTGGAAAAAAATATGTATTTCTTCATAAATTATAACATCTCACACTTAGCCAACTGTTGGCTGACATAATACCACGTTTGGTTATAGTAAAGTGACTGAGGCGATATGGGACCTGATGATGAGAAATTGTTCCATTGTAATTTTTGACCGTCTGGTTTAATACTTAAACTTTGTACAAAACATTCAATTATTACTAACAGTGAAAATTCATTGTAAACTTATAGTTCTACTCAGTAGAATGGAGAAGTCTCACGATATTAATACTATATTTAACTTGATCGGAATTAAAATATGGATCAAAACTAATAAACCAGAGATTTTTTTTTTAAATCTGTCAAATAACAGAAAAAGAATATTAAAGTTAGTGTATTTTAGCGCAGAATGATTGACCGCCAACTCACCTTTGTGTCACGCGTCCGCACAGCCGGGTGCCGGAACACGAGCCACAATGTAAAGGAGACCACCGGACGAAACAAAATTATTCATGTAAAACGAATTTTTCAAATTCTATGACTATTAGATTTTGTGATATCTTAATTTTACTTTCAGACTTTTGTTCAATTTTACTCAAATTTTTGTTTCTATTCATTGGAAAAAATAAAAAAAAGCTTCTCCATTAATGTCATAAAATTCATCAAATTTATTAGCCACAAAGTTAAATAAAATCGGCAGCACGAGGTTAATATGCGCATGTCATACTGAGGAAAGAGTTGTCCGATTCGATGCAAGCGCAAGTCTCTAGAACACCGATAATATTTTAAAATATACAATTTGGAGCCACATTCAGTATTTAAAAATATATCATTAAGATATATAGAAATATCAATGGAAACAGCTAACATTGAGCATTATTTGGTTGTGCCAGTATGGCGAATACTCCTATGTCTACGCACCCAGACAAGCTGAAATACTTGATATAGAATCAGTAAACCCATTACTTTATGCTGAAACATACAAAACGTACAAAGCAAGCTAATTAAATGAATGCTGCAAAACAATAGCGATAAATTTGTGACGTGTATAAAAAAAGCTAACTTCGATACGTATTTTTGTATGCAATTTGAAGGTTTAAAATACAATAGAAACTCGTTAATTCGAAATTCATGGGACCCAAAAAAATCATTTCGTATTATATGGAACCCCGTTAATTTGAAATTGAAGATACAAAAAGAAAATTGTGATGTGATTATGAAATTCACCAAAAATCGTAAAACTCATGTAAAAAAACATTAATTAATTTTATGAAAAGTCTTTCTTTTTGCATATTTCAAAATATCACTCCGAAAATGCCAAGTACCCGATATTTAAATATTTGTCATTCTCATTTGTGAAAAAAATTCAATTATTGATTTATGGCGAAAGGGGTTAATAATTATTACGAATTGCTGGAGTTAATCTACTATGAAATTAACATTTTGGGACTTGTGGGTTTAAAAAATTCCGATTATGGTGAAATTCGAATTATCAGGGCTCAAATTAACGGGGCTGTACTGTATTTAGCGATCTCCAGGAAGTGTATATTGCAAGAGACTCAACAGTAGATTTATCGGAAGGTCGTAACAGAATTGCAACAATTCTCTTTAAAAACATTAATCAAAGTAAACACAAAACAAAATATACAGAACAGACGATTGGGTCACGTTGAAAATTAAATACACATCGAGACAACACCGTGTAGCAAGCAATCTGTTGCTACATATAAAAAAATCTGTTTGTCACTGGTTCGTACGCAAATAAAAGCTTTTCAGGGTTCTTCCAAAACACGGTCACAATGACTGAAGGTGATGGAATACACTGGATGAGGAGGAAAGGTGAATTCTTAATGATATGATGACAGGGTGAGCGTACTATATACAGGAGAATTTGGTTTCACCAGAGATTCCGGTCTGGTATCTGATCAGTCGTCAGCAAACTGCTCTGGATCGTAGTGGCCTGCAACAAACATTGATATTAATCTTCATTCACTTTATCTAACGCGTAAATTTGTCTCGTGATTTATTACATAAATTTGCAGTTACGCAAAAAATCACGAGTTCGGCCGTATTCTAAAAATAAAAATTATGCCTGTGTAATAACTTAATTAATTTACATTTAGGATATTTGTAATCTAAGATGAGACCTTTGAAAAGAAGTCGTGAATCTACATGATCTAATTAGTGTGATATGTTGATTGGGGGGAATGTGGAGTATAAGGGATTCATAAATATATAATCGGCCATATTCTGAAAATAGCAATATTGCTATTCCGTATCTGGCGATGCAAACACGGAATACGCGCTAAACGCTTGTGCTATGAAAATAGGACTAACTTGCTAGTCTGGAGTGAGGCTCGAATCCGCGACCTTTGGATCACGAAACATAATAAAATAAAAACTAATATAAATTTTAAACTTAGTAGAAATGTGTTCGTTTCACACATCTGCTAATTTCTTTATCCAAAGAGTTCAAGCATTAAATTAACGCCAAGATTTTCGTGGCGATAATATAAATATTGACATTTAACAGATGTATCGACGTTTCTCTATTTTTGAGTGTTTTGGGGTAACAATCAGCAAATAACAATCTTGTTATTTTCATAATGCGGCCGATAGTTTTATTTGAAATGTGAATATTTTGGTTTGTCTTTTAATAAATTTTTCATACTTTAGGTTTTATGTCATGGGCAGATACAGAGAGATTACAGGATTCAGGTGATACAAACCTGAAGGGCTACCCATTTTACAAACTCACAAGTGGCGTTCTTTTATGAAATCACAAAATACATCGTAAAAATTGTCCATTTTTATGTATTATGTTCAAATTTTAAAATATAACTGCACTACAATAGCACTCTTTTTGATGTGATGAAAATCATATTAAAAGAGTCGATTGAATATTGTTTATAATAACCATAATTTTAAATTTCTTAAGCTGGACAACATGTACAAAAAATTATTTGTGTGTAACAAAAAATGTTGCTCTTTTATAGAATATGACCAGTATAAATTGGCGTGCGAGGGAAGGCGATCCTGTTGCGAAACAGAAGTTGCCAGGGTGTAAATTTATTACACAATACATAATATATAGTGTCCGGTGACCGGTGTCGGAGGCTTTAATAGAAATTTGGTCAGGCAACACCAGAGAAACAAACCAGTAATGGCGGCCGCTCTATCTAGAGACCTGTCGGACGGTAATATTGGTCCATTATTTGCTTTTTCAGCTTCACAAAGCTTCATTGGCAATTGTTCTTGAACCATTGCGGACTGTTTTGGATGTTTTGGACATAATAATTCAGTGTATATTGGAAATCAAATACAGTCGAACTCGGTTATAACGAACGCGACGGGACCAACTAAATTTGCTCCTTATAGCCGGGACTCCTTATATCCGGGATTCACTTTTTTCACAATTTTTTTTGATTGTGTGATGTTATTTTCAACAGCTAAATAAACATCCTTATCTTGTGAAAACTTTTTACAGACTTTTTGACGCCGATAATTTTGACTTTTTCGCGAACCTAGAGACACTATCGTTTGTTAGTGAACATGTTTCCGATAGAACAATTCGCGTTTAACTGATTAGGCTTTTAAATGCTAATATAGTAAACTGTATAAAATAAACTGTCAACATAAACCCCCCAATAATCAGAGTTATATGACCAATGTTCTCGACCTTCAGTAAACTATTCCTTGCCTGTGCACGTGGGATACAAGTTTGTGTACATCATAAAATGAACCCTAATTAAGTGCGAGACGCTTTGAAAGCAAAGTGAAAAAGTTCATTGTTATGAGTACGTATTTGTCTTTTTTTCTGTAACCCAAGCAAATATATTTGCAGAGTTTCTAAAATTTGCTCCGTATATCCGGGAATCGCGCTCCTATAGCCGAGACCGATTGTATGGGAATATGCGCAAAGCAAAATGAATTCACAGTTTTTCTCATTATAGCCGGGATCTCCTTATATCCGAGCTCGTTATAACCGAGTTCGACTGTACGTGCAAATACAAGATTGAACTGAATGACAGGGCGAGGGGTTACTGCCGGGTGCGAGTTTTAATTCCAAAATCGCCGCCTGCCAATTTACGTTGGTCAAGCTCTAGGGGAAAACATTTAAAAAAGAGTTTTGTCATATGTTCTATAATAGAGTAAAAAGGTAACATTACGATCTCCGCCGTGACCGTTGTTCACCCCCAGGTGTAGTCCCTGCAAGCTTTCCTCCGCCTGCAAAATGATACAACAAAGCAAAGGTGAAAAGACAGTGAAAATTACAACATACATGTGAAACGGGTTGTAAAACTAAAATATATATACAACTTCCAAAATTTTTATAGATGTGGTATTCTATCATGGGTGGAAATGGTGAATGTCACATTGTGTGAAGTGGTCACTTAAGCCAGCTGTACGATAGGTCGTAAGCCCTATGAAAACCCAAAAATAAAAAACTTCCATGCCTAATTTCTCGTAAAATAATATAAGTTCGTCTCTATGAGACATGTATAATATATCTTGAGATAAATATCATTTAACTTTTTAGTGACAACATTAATCTAATTATCTTAATCATCTACGTAATCAAGAAGTGGTAATTTTACGAATACAGCTCTATTATTTAAAACAAATTAGATAAATAAGTAAGAACTGTATACAGAAAACATCTTATCTATCAAAAAATATTAATCTAATTTGTTTTACAACAATCAGGCCGTGCTCAATCCCAGACAATTCCTCGGCTCTTAAGAATGCACATTGCAGAATTAATATACTTAATTAAAAAGTTTGGAGAATACTAGTAAAAGTGATTAGTTACAAAGTAAATGTTTTAGTTCAAAGATTTCGGATTGGACTGTCACTTCCATATCTATAGTACCCTGTGTGATGTAAGGTTTAATATTTGATGATTGATTTAAAAGAAGTCAAGTTCTATTAAAATAAAAAGTAACCCATAAAAACCAAGTTTTTGTTATACTCCCTTTCTTTGTAAAATATAACAACAATTAAAGACGAATTAACACGTATAACATAACACTAAACTTACAGTAATTTAATATATTTCTAAAATTTCAGATGTTTTGAGCTTTGATAAGACACTTCATGCTTTGAAGATTAAATTCTAAAAACATTTGTCAGTCAATTTAGATTTTCGACATTCGTGGTGAAGTACCTATTATGTATACCGACGGAGTAATTCAAATTTAGAAAATATTCCGCAAAGTTATCGGGCTGCCGTTGCAAATCAAACTTTTCTAATGATTCCAATTTGAAAAAACCAATAAAATTTTAAAAAATCCGAAATTATACTACAATTATTAATTTTTTTTAACGAAAATTTGACAGATCTTCTTGATTGTTGCCACGAGTCTACTCGCCAAGTTTCAGCTCGATTGAATCACGGGAGAAGGGTCAAAAATCAATCCAAAGTTTTTTTTGACGGCAAGCAAGCACACGCTACGAGTTAATATAAAAGGAGTAAAAAAGAAGCTAACTGTGACATGAAACTGACCTCATCCATTGGTTGCACAGGTTCAAAGTTGTCATCGTCCATTGTCTCTGAGGCATCTTCGTATATGTCAGAGTCTATACAGAAAGTAACATATTTTACTTACTGACAGAATGATCAAGTGTATTATGGATTGCTTGTGTCATATAAGGTGTCACTAAACTCATATGCATACTGTAAATTTATATATGTACATAAAATAATTTCATATATCAGTAGCCATCTTTATTTAACATTCAACAACTTAATAGATTCTCTTCCATTTAAACAATGGTGTTAAAGCATTAAGCCATTAATATTGATATAATAAATGCAAGTTTTAATGTTGCTTATCTAGTTAACTGTTGATGTATCGCTCTAAATGTAAACAATATTTTCTATTGAAAATTGTATGAAGAAGACTCTCTTTTGCTACTAGCGATGAGACACCTGTATATACATAAAGTATCAATTTTTCATCACATTGTGTTACTTCATAATTATTTTTAGTCACATTTATTTAAAAGAGTTAGTTTTTCAGTAATCATTTCTATGTGCAAATTATTTTTTAAGATTAGCTAAAATATTAATCTTCACTGTGCATATTCGTGGAAATATTACAGATTTGATGGACTCGGTAGGCTTTTTAAGGGTTAAGTATGTTGTTTGATCCAATTTTTTTGTTACTTTTTACTGATTTTTTTTTACATATTGTAAGGAGATGGTAGAATCGGAAGAAATTGCGCATTGGAACACCCCAGAATCAAAAGACTTAAACATTGGACGGCAACTAAACGACATAGCCACTACCACTTCTCGCTGGGCTGTCAAAAATACACTATACTACACATTGTTACAGAGCAGGGCTTAGCTAAGATGCAAACCATTAATTTACACCTCTGTGATTTTTCACGGATGTACAGCTCCTTCGAAAATCGCACCTAGCATTTGGTTTGTTTTTAATTTTAGAAATTTGTATTATTGATTTCTTTTTGTATAGTACATATATTATTTTCAGGACACGGGCACATTGGGCACTTGGACAAATATTTTTACTATCATTTTTTGAGTATTTTCTAATTGTGATGCTAAGTTTTGTACGCACCTCTCCGTTCAATAATAACCATACTGCAAATGTGACGGAACAAATGCGTAATATATTAAATCCACAACACCTTTCAATCTGTATTCTGACTATTACTGAGTATATACATTTAACTGGTTACTGTAGTATAATGGCTACACTTACCCGGATCATCATCGTCCGGGTCTGGGTGCAGCATCTGGCACTGGTTCATGGCTAGGAACATCCGCTGCACTACATCATCCTGTGGCGGGGCAAACAGCATCTCCGAGTACACCTGTCCCTCGTCTTCTTCTGTCTCCTCCTCCTCTTCACCATCTGCGTCCCCACGACCACCCTCGTCCGGTAAACCACGGGGCATCAGGCCCTCTAAAAGGCGAGGTCAACATGACATGCAAGTAACTAATGAAGGTAACAATAAAGAGGGAATTGAGCTGAAACGTAACCTGGCAACACGAGCGTCTGGTCCACCATGATGTAAAGGGCGGGGAACGGCTCCCTGCGAGCCGCGTGGAGGGCGATGTTCCGATACTGCAGGGAGAAGCCCAGATGCTTGGTGCTGTCACACCATGAGAGAACTCTGCGGATAGTACACTCAAGTTAGATACATCTCTAAAATGGCAATCATCACCAGCCCGTGCCGAGTTTAGTCTGTCTTCTGTCCTTCTCGCCCATCCAATCCCGTATTAATACAAAATATGATTTTAGTGGAAATATTGCTTCTGCGGCAATGCACTTGCCGCAAATGTAGCGTGACAACACGGAATTTACTATAGTAATATTAATAGAACTTACAATAATTAAAGATAGGATTTAAAAAGTCAAGTACATAAATACAACGTTCCGAGAACCATGGACGCCTTTGTGTCATATATACATATTAGGTCCTTACATATGAAATTGGCGTTTTGCCGTACTGGCAAATTTGATCTCAAATATCTTCTCTTTGGTTAGGAATTCCAAATCCAAATTTATACAGCTATTTACTCATGTATTTGTGTTTTGAAAATTATAATTCATTTGTTTTTTCCTCAATTGTTTTTTTCTTTGCGTCACTCAGTTTACAAAATGAAAAACTTGAAATATCGCGTTATTTACGAGTACGAGTTCCACCGTGGCACCAGTGCTGTAGAAACGGCTCGAAGGATTAATGATGTGTATGGCGACGGTGCCGCAAAAGAAAACACAGTGCGTTTTTGGTTCCAACGTTTTCGTTCTGGAAATTTCGACCTGCAGAACAAGCTCCGTGGACGGCCGGAGACCAAAGTTGATAATGAAGAATTGAAGGCTATTGTGGAAGCGGATCCATCGCAAACCACATCCGAGTAAGCTGCAGGCTGCGGTGTTAGTGATAAAACTGTTTTAATTCACTTGAAGCAAATTGGTAAGGTGAAAAAGCTTGAAAGGTGGGTACCTCACGAATTGAGTGAAGCAAATCAACACACGCGTGTTGACTGCTGCGTTGCATTACTCAACCGGCACAATAATGAAGGGATTTTAAATCGAATCATTACCTGTGATGAAAAGTGGATCCTGTACGATAATCGGAAGCGCTCAGCGCAATGGCTGAACCCTGCCGAACCAGCCAAACCATGCCCCAAGCGAAAATTGACTCCAAAAAAGTTACTTGTGAGCGTTTGGTGGACTAGTGCTGGTGTCGTTCACTACAGCTTTCTTAAATCTGTCCAGACGATTACGGCAGATGTCTATTGTCAGCAACTGCAAACCATGATGGAAAGCTAGCTGCTAAACAACCGAGGCTGGTTAATCGCTCTAGGCCACTGCTGCTTCATGATAACGCTAGACCACACACTGCACAACAGACGGCTACCAAATTAGAGGAGCTTCAATTGGAATGTCTTAGACATCCACCGTACTCTCCGGACCTTGCCCCAACAGATTACCATTTTTTTAGAAATTTGGATAACTTCTTGCAAAGGAAAAAATTCAACTTCGATGGGGCAGTCCAAACCACCTTCAAAGATTTTATTGATTCCCGTCCGAATGGTTTTTTTAGTAAAGGGATCGATGAACTACCTATGAGATGGCAAAAGTGCATAGATAGCAATGGTAGATACTTTGATTAAATAAATATATTATAATAAAAAAAAATCGGCTTTATGTTCCTCCCATACTAAACGCCAATTTCATATGTAAGGACCTAATATATATTGTATATGTTACAGTGAATCTGATTTTCTAGTGAGTCCGTCATTCACTGGCATTTTAGAGAAAGTATATTCAAGGTCATTCTTATCATATTCAAAGAGTTTTTCACCAATAGAAATGAATACAATATTTTAACTTGCACTTACTAGTGAATTTATTGGTTTCCGAACTGTCAAAAATTAAATTTGACAAGTCTGAAACCTGAAATCCGTTTCCGTAAAAATCTATGCTTTTAAACGAACTTTTATTTATCCAAATTGAAACAACCGGGCCTTGAATAACAATTTAATAAGTCATTGCGTGAACAAGGTTCTTACTGCATTATTAATTTCTTCTGTGCAAATCAACATTATGTAGGTAACGGATATTATTAAAATAGTCATTTTGAAGTGTTGAAAGTTTCGTCTGCACCAATTCTTCATTATATGATTTTATAACAAGATTCTAATGGCACATGGACCTTGTTTTTCAAAATTTATTTTGCGTTTTGTGTCTCATTCTACACTAGTCTAGTCCAAAGTCATCACAAAGCGACAGTATTTCTAATTTTTATCCTTTGAGCGATAGCATATTCTCTATTCTGTGGCGATAGTTCTGTTTCTCGAACTGTCACACTTCTGGACTGGTCTTTGATATTCAATGATTAGTTTAGGTAGGTAACTAAAACGTAATATATTTTTAAAATTTTAATCGCGAACACTTACGAAATTCTGATCATCTTATAATTCAAAAGACAGTCGATTAAACTCATAAAAATGATACGGTGCGAGCAAGCTTCACGTCTGTCACCGACGTCGAGCCGAGTAAGTTTGCGAACTTAAAAACCGCGCACTTTATGTTGTACGTCTACCACCCGTGCTTACACGTGCGCAAACAAGAAACGCAAACGACATTAGACACATTTTTGATAAAAAGATAGAAAATTGGAAATGCGGAAGAATCTGAATGAATTCAAACGTAAATGATGACTTAGAATCTCTTTGATTTTTGTATTTTTCGCATCGAGTGTTTGTTACTTGACGCACTTTTAAAGGTTCATTTAAAATTAATAATACCGGGTGTATGTTTATTTATGTTTCTATATTTGTAAGAAATAAACTTTTGTTGTATTGTTATAAAAAAAACATATTTAATAAACTTAATTGACAAAATACATATTCATTAATAAAAATTTTCCCTTAACCCCCCAATATTTACATGGTGACATAACCTCGTTTTGTTCCGGCAGTCGTCAGATATCATAAAAACCCGAGTGCGCGATCTTTCAGCCGACACCTTACTTCGCGATTCGTATTCGTTTTGCGGTGCCGCTGTCCTATTTTAATTTAGGAGTTAAAATAGGACCGCAAAATGAATAAAAATCGTCTAGTGTAGTGCCGCCTTTATACTTTCTACGCTTTAAGAATTACGTGTACAAATTGATGGTTTCACCGATATATTGTCTATGCTTTGAGTAATGTATTTTCACGGATTATGTGTAGTGAATCTGAGAATTCGTTGATTTAGATGTTTTCACTGTCCCCACTCTGCCCGACCGGGAAAAGTACATTTTTACTAGTGAAAGTATAGTCTCACTAAAAATGCAAATTCGCTGTAACATATATACTGGGTGTAACAGACCTAAATCTTTATTGTTGTATGTCAAATTTCACTTCATTAACCATTAATGTCTAGCATCTCGGTCAAGTGAAATCTTGAATTTCCACAGCAGCAGTTAAAATAAAATAAATGTTGGCCATTTAATGCCCTCTGCTTGAATTGAATGATTTTCAGAATAAATGGTTGGAAGTATATAAAATGGTTTTAGGTTTTAGGAATACCTTGTACATAGGTTCGAATTTTTATCTCTTTATACCAATCTGATGTTAGTTTATTTCCAAATTAAAATGGCTATCATTTAAACAGTCAGCATAATATTGAGCTTTCGGTTAGCTTTAAAATGTTTTCTGCCGGCAAATATGGCCAGTTGAGTCACCACTTCTGGCCAGTAAGACTGGCTGATCAAGACTGATCAACAAACAATGTCCAGGGGGTGAAGTGAGAACATTGATGTTTACGTAAACGTATATGTATTTTGATTTTTTTTTTTAATAAAAGGTATATCTCCTCTCACACACAATGCCCCTATCACAATTATGATCATATATCATAGTATGATGTCCATGTGATTACGGTTATTTTTTTTTGCTAACCCAACATTTAAATGGCAAATCTTTAAATTATACTTTTCAATCAAAATCTTAATGTGCATACATGGTACTTAGATTCATCTCAATTAAATCTCTGGGATATATCTCATTCTGTAGACACGGCAGAAGATCAGAATTGGGACACTTGCAAAAAAAATTCTATTTGATACTTCACACTTTTGAAAAAATATGGTGGCTTATCAAAAGGTTAATTTGACATTATGATTATATGTATTTTGTGTGAAACAGTAAAGACATGTTTCAATAATAAAGACGACAGCGCATAAATTATGATAATTCCCGAGACTACAATGGTTGGGAGAAAGAGAAGAAAAAACATTACTCACTTTGGAATGCAACATTTTATGAATCTTGCACACAAATTCGTAAAACTTATTTCTCAAATCACTTATATTATTGTGAAATTGTTGTATTGGGGAGTGTACAGTAGTACGAATAGCGACTAGCAGTCAATAACTCCGATGAATCACCACGTCTAAATGGTGGAACAAAACATACGCAGGGAGGCAACAACGGTACGGAAATGCACTAATTATAATTCTAGAGTAAATTGAAAAAGCGGTGAGATAAATATCTAACAGTAACACAAACCGCTGCTGCTACTAAAGCCGAGAATATAACGGTTAACAATGAAGTAAAAAGTCAGCGATTGTCAAGTATGTATTTCGAACGTGGGAACGTTTTGAAACGTATCGATGGAAACGGTTTACGTGAACGTATTTTAATAATTAATATAACGTATGTAGCAAAAATGTATTTCTCTTACGATTCAGTTATGTAAATAGTTCCTGATCCAATTTCTTTATCATTTAAATAGGCGCGTGTGTCTGCCTGCTCCAGGACGACTCCGTCAACCGGCACAGTGAACGTGTTGATAACAACCATTTTACTATACAAATAAAGACTCGTGAAAAATGTATGAAAGTCTATTAATCAACGGCCAAGAAATTTATACAGAAATGTTCTAATTTCTGTCTGCTATTCAATTTTTTTATTTAATTACACGTTAGGCGACCGTGAGCACTTTCAAAACATTTGACTTTTACAACTCTTCTTCTTCTTCAGACTGTGGTAAATGCAATGCTATTGATTTTTTTTGTTTTTATAAGGTAAGACTTGTTGAGTACTTACCCATTTGACTTTCAAGGCTGTGATAGAAAATGGAGAAAAGCATTCTAACTCATGTTTATATTAAAAATATTAAGAAAGGATATCCGCATGTATGAGAAAATTATATTTTTATTATTAGATTGTTGGAAAACTGAATCTGCGCTCACATAATTTTAAAGATAAACAAGTCATCAAATATATATTTTCCTGTAATTATTCTAAATAAGCTTTCATGACATACTCCGGCATTCTTTCTGAAAGAATCATTTCTAAAGCTAGATTTTGAGCAAATTGCTAAATCATTTAATTGAAGGTGTTTTTTTTTTTAAAACTTTGAATATTAAAAATTAGCGGGCAAAAAGTAAAACTGTGTGAAACATCACAATGGAATAGAGGTTAACAATTTCCAAGTAGAACATATTAGGCAATCCTTATCTTGAAAAATGAAAATAGAACCTTTGGTAAAATGATTGGTAAATGTAAAAGAAACAGCGAAATAAATTAAAAAATATTATATTTCCATGTTTGGTAAAAAAATTAACAATTTTCAAGCTAACAGATTAAAACATATGTAAATTCTCTTTTGTCAACATTAGAAGAAAAATCACCAAGGACGAACAACTGAACAATTTCCGGCAACAGACTTATTTTCTAAACCAAATAGTCTGGAACATAAAAAAAGCATTAGGTAATATTTACTGTGGAGAAGCAAAGAATTTGCCTGATCCAATAGCGCTTTCAGCAGTAAATACTGCAACATGCACACTTTTATCATAATGTGATAGAACAGTAGCATGATAAAGGAGTAAATAATTCCAAGGAGTAAATAATGGCCTTGCTGCTAGTTGCCTCAAGGCGTCAGGTGATCTCTTTTCAATTAAAGTCTAGCTATCAGCATGCAGAATTCGAAGAGAAGAAATGAGAGGATTCAGGAATGGGCAGCATTTTTTTTATTCAGACCTAAAAATCTCCCGATTTATCAATATTGAATGGTAGTACTGTATCAGGATAATACGATTTGTTTCTTAGCTCTGTGGAGCAGGACAAATTATCTTCAACCTGATGCACACATGACAGAGCTGAATTTTGACGATTCAACCCACGGCATCCAAGCATCAGGGATGGTATGGTAAGGAAAAAATTTCCCTAAACAAGCTTAAGAAACTCTTCTTAAGAAAGTCTTAAGAAACTCTGCTTAAGAAAGTCTTAAACTTTTCCTCTCAGGTGCTGTAAACCGAATTGACATTGGCTCTAATTATGTGAATATCTTTGTAAATATACTAAATACAGAGTTTATATTTTAGGTATTTTAGGTAATAAAATAATTACAATATTTAAGTATTTACCGGACACAACAAAATAAAATGTTTTCTCGGAGAAAGTGACGTTAATTTGTCAATATGTGTATGTGTCTAAGGGGGGAAGTGGTGCGGGGAGCGCAGTGCGCTGGAATTGGAAGTTTCAATATTAGCACCATATGGTAAAGGTTGAGGAATCAAACATGCTGTGGAATTCGATCATGTACTGGAGTATGTAAAAAATGTTGGTGTGGAGAGCGATGTCACCGTTCACCAGCAAAGCCCAACGGCTAACGAGTCTAAAAAGCAGCTTTCAAGAAGGGGAACCCAAAATCTGACGGTTGAGACATTATTGAGTTTTGGTGGATATAGAAATTAGTTTGAATTACAAGTTGTAGTACATATTGACTACTTAATGACTAATAACAATATGGGTTCACATTTTTATATCCTTAACATAATTGCAAAATACTTTACTTATTTTATATTAAGTAGCGTTATGTATTTTATGTTTAAAATATAGTGAAAGATATGTACATTTTATGTAGGAAAAATTTATGATCACAATATTATATACGGCATAACATTTTTTAATACTATATAAATACATATGGGTACACAACTTTTTGACTTACTTTAGTGTGTACAAAATAAATTAATATAAAAATTGATGTTGTAATAAAGAGCACTTAAACGACATCCTTTTGTATTTATAATGGATACAAAGCTTTGCAAGACAATTTTGTTTATTATTGCTGATTCATGATATTGTTGGAAATAGTACCAGCTACAAAATAAGTTTTATTCTTTAACATATTGATTTGTACATAATTTTTAAAACAATATGTATGTGTAGGCACTATGATGAAATAAAACATGCATTTCGCTTACTACATATGTATTTCTTTGCAGTAGTGAATATTTTATTATTGCTTGTAATCATTTTGAATCAATATAAACAACAAGATTGTACGACTCAAATTGAGTATAACATTTTAAAATATGAAATAGATATGTTTTAATATTTGGTGTAAAAATAATGATCACAATTCGTAACAATATTCATGAGATACAAAAACATAATACAAAATTCAAATAAAGTTACAGCTGCTGTGATATTAATTTCTATCAAAGTTTGAAATTTTATTACAAAAATTCATGAAATTCGAAAAATACTAGGTAAAGTTATGATCTTATTAGCTGTTGAGTAGAGTTTTGTTGGTAGCTAGCAACACAATCAAAAAAATTAGAATAAGATTTGAACGTATGTGAATATATGTTGTAATTGAGTCTCATATCCTCTTTGTGTCAATATTAAAAGCAGTCATGTATCTATAACAATATAAAATAACATATGCAACAATTAGAATAATATTTATTTTTCAACACTAAATTATACTACTTAAATAAGATAATGATATTTATACATAAATATATTTATAGTTTGGTATAAGATATCTACCAACTGTAGTGAAAATCGTTTAACATAAAACCACGGGGCCGAAATGGTTTTTTATGTTATATGTAATATGCCAACTGAGTTAGTGATGGTCAAACCATTATTTTAACCGGTTATTTGTGGTACAGTTATTTAAATGTGTTTCTGAACTGAACTGAGATGTCATTGTTATCTGGTACACATTGCTGCTCATCAAATTATGAAAAATCAGTTACCAATCATTGATACAATCAGACATAAATCTCAAATAATGGTTATTGTGAAACCAGTTGAAACACCATCACTAAACAGAATATGTAATGTTAAGTTGTACAGATGTAAACAGCAAGCAATTTGGTGATGACGCAGCCGATATGCAATCCAGGTGTTTAAATCGGTTAAAGTGGTGTTGGGCAAGCATCCTTGCTTATTTTCAGATGCTGGCCAATTCAACAAAAAATTTTGTTACAAAATTTGATAGTGATGTGGTGGCCCATATTATTTTTCATTATTCCAAGATACAAAATCTTCTTTTGTTTCATGTTAAAAAAAAATGTATAGAATCATTAAACAGATTTTTTTTAATACTATGTTTGTAAGTTTGTTTTCATATTAAACGGTTGTGCTACAAAAGTATGACACAACACATACTACTACATTAAAATAATAGTTGAGGGGTGCAAAGGCAGCAATATGCAAAAAAAATTAAATAAATATTCTGAATGTAATCACAGAGGATTACTTCTTTAGAATGCATTGAATTTGAGATTTTATAGGAAATATAGCTCCTTCCTTCCTTCTAAAAAAATGTTTTCAAATCACTATTAAAAGCAAAGGCAGCAATATCCACTTCAACCAATCAACCCCCAAGGATGTGTCACGTGACAAAATGGCTAAAGTGAGAGTTCATGTCAATTTTAGACTGAAACGTCATAGCAGACTGCAATATTCAATTATGTAAATAGCAAAAGCAGGAATGTTCAATATTTGGTAACCAAAAAAGCAATATCCATATTTAATAGTTAAATATTTATTTATATACTCGTATAAAAGGAAAACTGGGGTATTTGTTTTTCAAACCTTATTTCCAATAAGATGTAAGTTTCATAGATTCCAGAGAAATTTCCTCGAGTGGCGGGATTTTTTAATTTATCTCAGAAACACCTGGGATATTGGTGCCTTTGCTTTTATACCTCTCATTTGAAAAAGAACCAGCATCCGTGTATCAAAATTTTGACAGTACCTAGTGTGTGTTGATTAGGATATTACCAATTAAGTTCCGCCACAAAAAAATTACCAATTAGTATCCATCAAACATTAATAAAAATGTCACAATTGTCTTATATGAGGCTTTGGGCACAAACTATTTAGATTGAGAATTTTTTTATGGTCGCTACTACGGGAAGTAATTAAAATTTTATTTACTCTATGAAAATTTGCATTATTGCTTGCCCAACGTAACTTGGCGTGCGGCGAATTTTGAACTAAAACCCACCCCACCCGCACCCGGCGGTAACCCCTCGCCCTATCATTCAGTTCATTCTCGTCTTTGAGCGCGAGCTGTGTCATCTTGAAAACCAATATACACTGAATTATTATGTCCAAAACATCCTAAACAGTGCGGGATGGTGCAAGAACAACTGCCAATGAAGTATTAAAGTTTTGCGAAGCTGAAAAAGCGAATAATGGACCGATATTACCGTCTGACAGTTTGACAGATAGAACGGCCGTCATTACTGCATGGTTTCTTTAGTGCTGCCCGATCAAATTTCTGTATTTAATACGACACCGGTCACCGGACATTCAGTTCATTATGTATTGTGTAATAAATTTACACTCTGACAACTTCTGTTACACGACAGCGACGCCCTCCCTCGCACGCCAAGTTATAGTGGTACGTCGATTTAAACAAAAATGAATTAGCATGCTCAAGAGTAATGATATTATTTTCTGGTTGAAGTATCTGATTAATCAGTTAACACAATTATTGGGCCTGCATGGTGGAGGAGTCAGGAGTCTCTTGCTCCTCGCACGCGCTCACCCACTCTCCGACGGTTTCAACATTTTATAAAAAAGTAGTTTGAAATTAAATTACATATAATATATAAAAAAATTATAATACATAAAAAAGTATTATTTCATCATGTCATTGTGTGTATTCTTCGAACCATACTCGTATTCGATTTAAATATTTCCAGCAAGCGCAAGGTAATTATATGCTGAATACACCACGTTAAATGAGATTTTCCTGTATATTTTTTAGAGCGCTTTATTCATTTAATTGGTAAAACCATTCACAAATATTTATAAGGCAGAATGATTTGTTTGATTTTTTTGAAAAATATAAAAGACATCTTAATATTTTTCGAGTGTCACAGCAAGCTAAATATAATAAATATGTAGCGGTACCTGTTCAACCCTGTGCCATGTACCTATCGCCCGACCCAGAGTTTTGTTTATATTAACATAATAAAAGTCTCCGCGATATAAACAATAGGGTCGAGCTAGGGACTTGGCGACACCACACCAGTCGGGCCACTGCCGTAACACCAGGCAGATCTCCGCGCGTCATCTATTTCTTTGTTCGTCATTACATAAAATATTACATGTACACTTAACTTGCTTCCGGGGCCTATCTCCGGGAAGAATTAAACCGTAACAACAGATCGCTCTTTCATTCCATCGCTCTACGAACCTTCCCTAAAAATATATTTCAAAAGTTTATTATATAGCATAGGGGCACTCACTGATATGTTTAAGGATACTTACATAATACATAACTAAAGCTAGATTTGACACACCAAATGAAAAGTTGCAGCTAAACTGCTTCAAAATAAAGTTAAGCCATGTATTCATTAGGGGACAAATTGTCCCTCAACAGCACGCGCGGCATAGAGTCTACGTGACGTTGCAACGTCGTGCACTGTTCCGCGACCTCGCGCACAACATAGCGCGGCATTTCTACGTGCCGTGGCAACGTTGCCATGCGCACGGTACCCGAGCGTACTCACTGCAACATTCCGCGGAGCGTCAGTACCACGTGGTATGTTTACAAGTGAATACGCATGCGCTGTATCTGTCAAGATGACAGTGTGGGGTAGGGATGGGTCGTCGACGTATTTACGGTCGACGAAACGAGACCGTCCACGTCCATCCATCGACGAGACGATCAACTAGTTGAATTCGTCAACTAGTTGACGCGTCAACTTCGTTACGGGGACGTCGCGGACGTTCTATCTAAACATCGGGACGATGGTCAACTGTCTACGGTTCGACGCGACGCTGCTCGACGGCTCAATCGTTGGCTTTTTTATTACGTTAATTTTTAAAATTTAAAGAAGTTCGTAGGAATATAGTTTCGGGGATAGTAAAACCGCTACTTGTACTCATATGTAAAAAGTAATATTTTATTATTTATTTGTTTACGCACATTATAGTCTTTTACATATTGTTTTATATACTTCTTTCTATATATAATAAAGAAAGAAGTAGGTATACACAACAATATCAGATGTAAGCAGTAAAATATTAGTTCAATAAAAAATAAAATAATTAAACAGAATTGTTTTATTTTATACAGCGCAAAATTGGGAATTCACCGAAACGTCAATAAAAAATCGTGAATCGTCGAAAAAAATAATAGATAATAGCTTATTAAGCCTATCTCGCCCTACGCATTCATTCAAATTTCAAGTCTCTGTCAAGTCTCAATAGTTCATGTACACAGATCTGCACTCTATGATTTACAAGTCGACAGCGAGAGATGAGAGAGAAATAAACGGAGACGTTTTGTCTTGCTCTCGCTCGTTGCTTTGTATTACGTTGAATCTTGAATCGTCCACCGACCACGGCGTCCGCCATCCACCGTCTACGAATTCAACTAGTCCATGCGATGAACGTAAACCGTCGACGTGTCGATGCAACGTTAACGGTTGATTTCAACTAGTCCGTCCATTCAACGCCCATCCCTAGTGTGGGGAAATGAAATTGTTCTTGAACTCATCGAGCTGTATCGATGTGGTATCGATCGAAGATCGCATAGAATGTCCGTCCTTCTTTTTCTTTGCAGTAAAGAATTTCGCATTCTCCTCTTACGTTTCGATAAACTCATTAATATAAACAGATACGCAGTTGACATCATAACCTCCTAGGGCCACATTTCCGTGACGTGGAAAACAATAATTATTTGCAAAAAGGACCTTGTTTTTAATAATATTCAATTTACTACAGTAAAACCTCGTTAATTTGAAATTGCGACCCAAAAAAACATTTCGAATTGCGCGGAACCCCGTTTTCGCCAAATGAGATACCGCAGCTGTCATCCATAACCTCATTTCCGCGACAAGATATGCGAGTCCCGGTGTGTACACGTCAAATGATCGCGTCATTGTCCCCGAAACATGAGCGTAGATGTTGATGCGACATGTCGAGCGGAATGTTTCGCGATTTGTCCCCTAGTGAATACATGGCTTTAAAATAACATATGTTTTTAAATGGCTGATTTCAAAAACATCAAATTCACTTATTTTGAAATAAAAAATCAAAAAGAAAATAAGTAGTGTAACAGGAAACAATTGCATAATCAACAAAAAAGTCTAACCATAAAGCAGTTGCTCTATGGTTAGACTTTTTTTTACAATTTATTTTTTGCTGCTCTATCAAGGCAAAACAAAACCTAAATATTTTACTTGATAATAAAAAATATGTATAATCATATACATACAACTTTACATAAAACTCTATATATACATTTTGAAAGGATTTTTGACAAGAGAGTCCAATGGGTGAAGCACAAAGTGATTTATTAAGGCGATCGTCTTGCAAAGTGAGCAAATTTCACAATTTTTTTTCATATCTTCTTTTGCTCTTTTTATCACATTTTTGTATGGAAAGATATTATATTAACATTTATTCATCAGGTTACATAAATTTTTAATACGGGTATGTTATTAAATTGACACAAACTAAATTATTTAATAATTTAATAAATAACCAAATCTACGATCTTTTAAAAATAAAGAAAATTACCAATTATCCTAAACTTACAAAAATTATTTGAAAATCTGTTTAAAATTTGTTTAATAACAAATTATAATTTAAAAAATACTGTTTTTAAAAAATATTTTATTTTGTGTGGTTTTTTCATCCTTTTTTACATAGTTGACAACTTTTTGCTTGTTAATAAATGAAAATAATGCATATTATAATTTTAAAATTAAAACAAAAAAATCAAAAACTTATTTTAAATTTCATCTTTCTGCTATTGAATCAAGGCACTGCGTATTGTGTCTTAAATACTTTGCATACTGATAAAGTTTAAATCAGAAATATCGACAAAGGTTTTGAGTTTTTTGTTTTTATTTTAAAATAACAATACCTACTCTTTTGATTATTGAAATATAAAAGTTGTTAACCGTGAAAAGGGTCGGAAATAACACAAAAAATAAAATATATTTTGTAAAAAGTGATTTTCAAAACATAAATTGTATGTAAACAAACTGACAGCTTTAGCAATAATATTAATTAATATAGAATGATCATTTACTTTATAATATTATTGAAAAAAAAGAAGACATCTCACGAGGCCATTTAGTCATAAAAGGTCCACAAAGGCCCGGTTGTTTCAAGTTCGATCAAAGTAAGCAGTCGATTAAAGCATAGATTTTTACAAAAACGGATCGTCTGATTGGTGGAGAACGTAAATCTATGCTTTAAAAGAACGCTTACTTTAATCCAACTTGAAACAACCGGCCCAAAGTGGAGCAATTTTCTTCATTTTCAAAACATTGTAGGATTGGTTATTTATTAAATGATTAAATAATTTAGTTTATGTAATTTTAATGAAACATCCGTATTTAAAATATATGAAACCTGATGAATAAATTTGAATATAATATCTTTCCACACAAAAATGTGATAAAAACGCAAGAGAAGATATGTGAAAAAAATTTGAAATTTGCTCACTTTGCAAGACGATCGCCTTAATTATGAATGTGAAAAATCCTTGGTATTTTATAATTATTTTGGTAAAAGTATGTTTAAACACTTAGTGATTAAGTAATTATGTATAATTATATATTATTATAATCATAACTACTTAAATCTATCACCAGAAGTGTCTTCAACAATAAACTGATCACTCAGTTATAAGTTCCACAGCTAAAGAGTAGAAAAAATCCAAAGAAAGTTCTCTAAATATTTGACATATTGTCAAAATCTATTGATACACACGACGAGACTGGAAATCCTCATTTAAATCTCTTCAGAGAAGTGATGAAAACTAATCTAATGACACTTTAAAAAATAGTTAACAATAACCCAGGTAGGTACCTCTTTGATACTATCACAAATATAGCTAAAGACTCAAAGAGATAATTGAGATCTCCAACTTTATTTCACATCAAGGCATACAACACCAAATTCAGTTATTTCTCTCCTATCCCTATATTTATATAAGGAGATTGCATCCGTTGGTGCTAACTCAGATATATAACAAGACACAGGGTCAGTTTAAAAGTAAAACTGTATTGTACTTGGATGATATTAGTTCAAGCGTGTCACACATGCTTACAATGCAGCACAAGTTCATACTACAATAGTTACGAATGCCACACATCCATGTATTTCGATATTATTGAATTGAATAAGCATAAATTATATTTAAAATATTGATCTATTTCTTCTCTATTGCAATACTTCACTTTCTCAACTGTTTTAATGTACTTTTTAGATGTTCTAACTCAACCTGGTTCTTTTACATCAATGGCTGCACCTTTATATTGACTTCTTTGTTTTATCTTCACACTATAAACTACTTAAATATGTCTTCGTGTGACTATCTACAAGGGTTATTAAGCGAATTAATATGCATTGGATGCTAGTGAAAATAATGGTACAATTTTAAATACTTACTATGTTACATTCTGCTGGTAACTCAAGAAGTAATTAAAGTGTAGAAAAAATAAAATTTTAAAACATACATATTTACATACATAAACATATGAGGTTTAGAAAAAAAACTGCACACAATCCAATTGGTAAAAAGAGAGAGTGATGTATAGTGGCAGTTTTAATATTGATAACTACTCTTGAAAACAAGTATCTATGTATGTATATTTTAGAAGCATCTTATCAAAAGCATATCAATTTAAAAAAAATAAATAATGGTTATAAAATAAATTACACATACATTTATCTCAATTTCTTAATTGGATAGTGGTAAATTTGGTAGTGAATCCTTCACATTTAAAAATAAATACCACAATACAGACACAGCTACGAAAACAACAATATATCACTTAATTATATTATGCAGGAAAAATTGTAGCTTTGCTATTAGGTATATTCAATAAATATTTTATATATATATATGTACCTAAAACAGAATTTGCATTCCATAAATAAATTTTTTAAATATTTAGAATTGCACAGGCAGACTCAACGTTAAATATTATGAATATTTTCAAAAACTATATAAAGTATTGTCAATAATATAAAAAGTGACGGATTAAAAAAAATATCATAAAGAATGGAGTGAAAATTTTGATATCAAAAATGAATACTCACTTCTTTAGCCATAAAGATTTTCTCAATGAATTGAAAGGACAGGACTAGTTTTTAATATTATTTACATTATGCATAGATTTTGGCTAATTTGTGTTTTAAGACCGGTTGTTTAATCAGTAGTAAAACTAATCATAAAGAAAAATCAAAATGTCTCATAGAAAAAATTTTTTACTAGCCATTTTTTATATGGGAAAGTAGGTATGAAAGTTTTTTTTTGACTTTATTAGGCTTACGACCTACCATACGGCTGGCTTGAGTGATCACTTTACACCATAGACATACTATAAATATAGACTAGTTACAAACCAAAATATTTGCTACACAGAACGACAACACGAATTATTGTGAACATAGATGCATATTGCGGGAGTTGGTCTAGGGGTGTCCAAAATGTATAAATGTCCGCGCGATATATATATATAAAATATTAATATAATACACAACCCTATTTATATTTGTATTTATTTTACACGTATGCTGCGCTATAAGAAAGAAAGAAAATACCATAGAATAAATACCGCAATTCGCTAGAACTTCATATGCATTATTAGTCTATATTTATAGTATGTCTATGCTTTACACAATGTAATTTTCACAAATTTCACCCATGATAGACATCTCTATTAAATCCTTGTGTTCTTGAAAATTTTCAACATATAAAAATATCTGAATAAAGAAAAATAATAGATTTTCATTTTCCAATTAATCAAGCGACCTGTTTATGCAAAAATCTATTTTTTTCATATTTTTTACCTTTACTACTAATTAAATAGGCGAATCTAAGAAGTAAATAATTGTTTAAAAAAGCTAAAATTTATGATTCTATGTATAGACTGATTGGAAATGCTTAAATATAAAAAATAAAGTTGCGGATACCAAAGGAATAGTGGAGTTATGGGGATTTTAATGTGTAGGGTTGAAAAGAGTGAAATAAGCAATTAATGATATTTAGTTTTTTTGATATTTACATTAGGTTAGATAATTCTTATAAAATTTTGTTGTATATTTCGACAGTAGATGTAAACTCGGACTACCAAACAAACTACCAAAAATACTTTTTTGCCAATACATATAAAATATTCTTTTCCGCATTACAAAATTAAAAAAAAATGCCTTTACTTTTTTGTAAAAAAAATTATGACAGCATACACGGTGGCCTTCTTAGCCCAATGGGCATGATGCCGGTTTCTCATACTGAGCGTTCTGGGTTCGATTCCCGGTGAGATCATAATTAATCTACATGATTTACTTAAGCCTGGGTGTTTTGTGATGTGTTTCGCTTCTGTCATTGGGCCTCTTGGCCTGTTGAAGCGTAAAATTAAAAATGGAATAAAAATAAAATACACTCATTTTCTACTTAAAGCCAAACATCAAACAGCTCTCCTGTAAAATTGTTTTTTTTTGTAGATGCATAATTATGATTATAAAATAAAAACAATCACTGTTTTTTTTATGATAAATGCTAAAAAGCTGGTGCAAATATCAGTGCATGATTCATTATTTCACGGGCATTTTAGCAGATTATTTCTCTTTATCAACCCTTCACATTAAAATTGCTGCAACTCCACATTATTTGGTATCCGCAATTTAATATTTGAATTTATGCATTTCTAAGCAGTCTGCAAGTCTAAAAATTATTGATAAAACAATTGTATGTGTATTTCTAAAACACAATCAAGCCTACATTTTTACTATGTTTTAAAAAACCACAAATATAAATTGAAAAAAGGAACACTGTCATCACCGCTGTAAAAAAGACTTTTTTTTCTAATCCCATCTAAATACAATCTTAAATAAATATGATGATGATAAACATAATTTGGCCGTTTGTTGTTGAAACATAACAAATATTATACTGGTTGGCATTATCAGCCTGTTTGCTGGATGACATCCAATTAAAAAATATATACATAAAGTAATGTTTATGCTTATAAATTCACTGCATGGAAGTACTCTAGTATTGCAGTTATCTTTGGTGAGATAAAACTACTGGTAGACTACAAAAAATTGGATTTTCAAGCAATAGAAGACAGCTTTTTTAATAAAAATAATGATGGTGTATCCTAATGTAATGCTAATAATTCGGAAGAATCTTATTACACATACAAAGGATATTGCTGATTAAAATTCCAATCAAAAATAGATATCTCATTAGTGACATCTGTGTTTAATTAAGGGGAATGAAAAAGCTTTGGATGCCGGTCGCGCTAATGATAATTACAACATATATGAAACAGGTCGTAAAACTTAAATATATACATATACAACTTCCAAAAACAAAATTTTGATAGATGTGGTATTCTATAATGGGTGGAAATGTGAACGTAACATTGTGTAGAGAGATCACTTAGGCCAGCCATAAGACAAGTCTTAAGCCCTATGAACACCCAAATTCCTACTTTCCCATAAAAAATATAATTTCGTCTCTATGAGATGTATGATATATCTTGAAAAATAATAATGTTGACAAGACAGAAAATATTCATGCAGGAAACTTGTATTATTCATATTCCTGCTGGGAGCTGTTATTTTAATTAAGGGAGCATGAAATTAAGGTAAAAATTGGGTGATTTTTTACAAGTACGTGATTATATTTTTTTATTGGCACGTACATATTATTTTATTGTAAAAATTTGAAAAAAAAATGGCCGGGTCATGTCCATTCCTGTGGAGCTCCTCCGCCGTGAATGAGATGCAACTTTCCACTGTGCACGTTTGTCTGATATACAGAAAAAAGGTCATGTACTTATAAAGAAATGAAATAACTAATATGTAGCATATCCAAATCGGGACAAATAATTTAACTATTATTATTAAATTATATAATTACATAAAATATATAATTATTAAATTAATAACCTTTAAAATGCCAGTGGTTTAAAAAAATTTATCGACGAGTTACAGTACAAAACTATAAAGTTAAACTGTATGTAAAATGCTGGGAATTATCTTCCATACATAGCAGATTGACATTAAATACATGATAGTGAAAATTGTGTTTAATCCTATTTCTGCAAGGTCGATAAGTGAGTGTAAGCAAGCACATAGTTTGGCGCGTAAACACACTCAATTAAGGGGTTAAAAAAATTCATACTAACAAATGGACTATTGTATTAAAAAATTCTTATGTCACATTTTAGATATATAATTTCTAAATAGGTATATGACCTTTCTTTGTTTCTGGACAAACGTTCGGACAAAAAAAAAGTTGTATCTCGATAACCTTAATAAGTGCAAATAAAAAAATTATCATCTTGTAAAAAGTCGACTAATTATTTTTACCTAAAGGGTGGTGTAAACCCCTGAAAAGCTATGTGATGTGGTTGTTAACTGATACTCAAGAATAAAATGAGGACATAAACCTTTACGCACATTTCATCTTCGAATTTGAATATTCAAAACAAACCTGTTGAATGTTAATGTTTCTACTGCTATGGTGGTAAGGTACCAACACTATTTGTGAGTATGTAAGATGTTAGTTATGTACTAGCAATTAGCAATCAGATATAACTGATTGTCAAGATATTGCAAATGGTTGGTGGTTTGAGAAAAGGCATGAAATACCTGAGCAATGGTGAAAACAACATTAATAATTAGAATAAAGAATGATTGTTATTAACACTTTTACAAATGAAAACAACAGTAGGGACACATTATCAAAAAATAACTTTACAATATTTTTTTTCTTTTGTCACAAGTCTTCTCAGTGCTAGAATCGATGTACAATTTGGCTGTCAGATCTTAGATAAAAAATAAATTGTCATAATGCCATGAAAGAGAGTACTTTTTAAAAACCGTCTCTTTGGCCTGAAAGAGACCATCATGCATGCGGATTTTCATTCATCTATAAAAGTTAAAAAACCGTTCTTTCATCAAGCAGAAGATCCAAGGTCAGTCATTCTTTTTATCAGAATCATTCGCAACAATTTCTGTTTTTACTTGTGCGCTAAGAGTTTCCTCCTTTTTCTTTTTTAAAATCCTCCCGCCCGTAAAACCTAATGCGGTCCCGCTCAAAATTGCAAGACCCCCAACTTTTAATCCGGTAACGAGACCGATCGGCCCCGCAATGCATCCTCCGATTACTGCACCCGCTATGGGGTACCAGACCGTCCTCAATTTTTCCGTCTTGGCTAGCGTGGACGTCCCTACTTCCACATTGACAGCGGCTGCTTCTATATTTTTATCAATGGTACTAACACTGTCTTTCTGCATGTCTATGACATCTTGGAACTTGACAAATATCTCATGCAAATCTTGCACCTCATCTTGTAGTGTCTCCCAAGATTTGAGGCACGATTCTTTTTGTCTCATTTGTTCCTCCGTCAGTTGTACTTCGTCTATTTGTAAAGTAAGCTTTTCACTTCCTGGTGTAAAGTCAAACTTGTCAGGTTTTCTGTCATGCAATGTGTTGGGGGAGTGAGAAGAGTAGCCGCTGGAGAGGCTCGGAGACGAATGGCACTCGGAATACCCCGGCATATCTGGAATACAATGAGCAATAAATAATTGAACTGGGCACGTCTGAAAGGGAATCTCTAACAGTAACTAATCAATCTCACAAGCTAGCTATTGATGAGGACAGGAACATTCAATTGCACAAAACACATGAAAAACGTCAATACTATACAGTATTGCTTGCCCAACGTAAATTAGCGTGCGGCAAATTTGGAACTAAAACCCGCCCCGCCTGCACTCGGCGGTAACCCCTCGCCCTGTCATTCAGTTCAATTTTGTAATTGCTGGGGAGCTGTGACATCTTGATTACCAATATACACTGAATTATTATGTCCAAAACATCCTAAACAGTCCGGTATGTTGCAAGAACAATTGCCAATGAAGTATTAAAGTTTTTCGAAGCTGAAAAAGCAAATAATGGACCGATATTACCGTCTGACAGTTTGACAGATAGAACGGCCGCCATTACTACTCGGTTTCTTTAGTGCTGTCCGACCAAATTTCTGTTAAAGGCTACGACACCGGTCACCGGACATTCGGTACATTATGTATTGTGTAATAAATTTACACCCTGACAACTTCTGTTACGCGACAGGGATGCCCTCCCTCGCCAATTTATTGTGGTCACATTCTAGAACCTCATCAATTCAAATTCAAATTCAATTAAAAAAACAATATGCATACTCATACAATCATATTATTATATAATACATATTCAAATTTCATTATAAAAAAAAATTTTTTTTTGTCCTGTTTTGTTTTGTAGTCCATCTAGCATTTTGTTAAATAGTCTCTGTGTTATGTATTTTTTTGTCCGATCTCCGTAAAAGTTAGATTTTTTTGTCAGTTTTTTGTCTTATATGTATCGGTGTTATATAAGTGATTTGAACCTTTCGTCTATGTATTCGTCAATTTATAATGTAGCTGTTCTTGTATTGGTAAGATGTTACACATTTTGAATAGATTTTCCATTTGATTCTTACAAAAAAGAACACTTTGAATTATGCAGTACCTAGCTAACTCGAAATTCGCCAAAAATCGTAAAACTCATGGAACAAGCTGTTAATTTTAGGAAAAACATTTATTTTTGCGTGTTTCAAGAGATCATTATGAGAATGCAACACATAATGCTGATGCAGAGATTGTGACATTTCTATCAGTAAAATTTAAAAAATAAGTGAAAAACATACATTTACCAAGTGTATACAGGCGTAAAAAGCACTTAAACTGTAATTTATAATGTTTTCTGAATATTATTTCACAAAAAAATATATGAGGATCACTAATAAATAAAAATTTAATAAATAAAAAAAAGTGAGAGTGAGATATTCGTGGCCTCACCAATGTACTCTTTGACAGCTTTGATTGTGAGGTTCCTTGACTTTTCCGTCAGCTTGTCGAATTTGGGGACATCTCTCTCGTCCACCTGCTGCCTCAGCACGTCCATCTCCTCCAACAGATGGCGCAGCTGAACCACAATTCGGGTTGCGTTAATTTGCTCATTCCGGATCCTCTCCAAATCTCCAGCATTTTGGAACTGGAATATAACACAGTTTGCTTGTTTTATTATATAAATATACTTATATTGTGGGAAGGAAAGGCCTTTGTTTAGTGTGGGACCTAAAGAATAACAATGTGTACATAATTTGGTCACGGCAGGGAGGTCCAGAATCTACTAAAATTTTGAATATCTCTGCCAGTTCCTACATACTCTCCCAAATTATAAGAATTTCGTTGTCTGTCTGTCGACTTTTTCAATTTTCTTTTTATGTTATATCAGGTTATACCTATGAAATTGCCGTTTTATATAGACAAATTCAAAGAATTTTTTTTTATGAAAATTATATATTAAATTAAACAAAGTTTTGGCCATTGTAATCAATGTACTTTTGGTTTTTAATGGAAGTTCATTGATACCTTTGCCTTAGGAATCCTGGGGACGGGAAACAATGAATTCTTCAAAAGTATTTTTCACTGCCTCATTGTAGTCGAATATTTTCCCCACTAAAAATTTTCTAAAAAAATTGTAAATCGGTAGGTGCAAGGTCTGGCGAGTCAGGTGGGTGACGGAGAGTTTCAAGTCAAAGCTCCTGTTGTTTTAAGACGGTCCGTTGTGAAGTGTGTGGACCGGTGTTGTCAACAAATTAGGGCAAGTTTCGACACGAGTCGCTGTTCCTTCAATAAGCTCATGTGGTATCCACTTTGCAGCTTCTTTATTTTTCCAATTTGACGAAAGTGAATCATTATCATTATTGAATTTTGAAATCCAATTCAAATGCAAGATATCAAATTCAAACTAGCCAGTTTTAGAACTCAGCATTTTCATAGGTAAGAACCTAATATTTATACCAATGTATATTATTTTCACTCAGTCGTAATTTGATCATTTGCCATCGGTGCCATTTTTTTAATTTATTTTTTAACATACAGACCGTCAACAGGTCATTGATGACCCTAACAGATGGTCATTTAGTGACATGAGAGTACAAGTTTGAGTATTTTGTGAACATTTGAATATGATAATATTCTTTGCTTTGTTTATGATAATATTTTGAGTTTTGTGTTTATGTATTCGATAAAGATAATTTCATTTATAACATTACTTAATGTTTTTGGTCTTTTTTTGTTTTAAGTAAACAAAATATATTTTTAAACTACAATGAAAATATAGTTCTTTGTACATCAGATGCCTGTGATTTTTTTTGTTTCTGTAAGCGTGCAAAACCCTATTTGTTTTAATAGATTTAATAACACACATTTTTTTTATGAATAAACACCTCTGGATATTTTGAGAAATACCTACAAAAAGGGCCTAGACTTATTGTTTTACTATTTATGACTCAGCAATTACTAATTTGTGTCAATTCAGGTTTATTATTATGCTATCTGGATTAATGACTATTATTTTAGCTTTATATTCGTGTATTGCGAGGCCCATTTTGTCACCTTTTCTAGAAGTGACCAAGAGAATCTCCCCAATGTCATTATTAGGCATTTGAAAGTCAAGGAGTTTAAAAAAATATATTGTAACACTACAAACCTGAACAAATCAATTAAATATTTTTGTGCTGTGCTATCCCTGTTATTTACTTATTACCTTTACTGTATTGCATTCAATCATATTTTAACCCAAGTCAGTGACTGCAAAGTTGGTCCATTTCACAAAGCAACAAATCGACAAAATAAAAAAAAATTATATACATTTTTTCAATAAGTCACTTGATAATATACAACTACATACTACCAAAATATTCATAAAAAAATCCACTAACAATTGAAAAATAACTGATAGTATACCTTTGTTATGTTGGCCTTGTGTTTGTTCAGCAAATCAATGTGATGTGGTATCGCGATAACATTAAAATTATTGAGTGATATTTCAACCCTTTTTAAGGATAGTCTTTTATTTGCGTCCATTTTATTATTTCCAAATAAAACTTTATTTTGACAGCTGTCAAACTGCCAACTATTATTTACGAAGGCAGATAATATAAAAAAAATAACAAACATTTTTAAGCAGGTACCTAATTAATATTATTGAACTTGAATTAAAAGATTTTAGGACAAATTATTTATATTTATGGAGACTGAAATATAAAACTATTTTTTTATCGCTGTAAATTGCTATTTAATTAAAAGTTTTGTGCCGATCTCAAATTCAGAGAAAAGGGTACATAAATTTCCCGCGTAATGATTTTTAGCGCTTGCAGCACAGGCGGCATCTAAATTTTGTTCGCGAATCTTGCTTGGTGACTGAAAATTTGTCCCTCGATCAAAATTGTTTTTTGCCGCTCGTGATGGCGAAAAGGAAAGCCCTCATCGATTCTGATTCCAGCAGCGACTGTTCTGACTTGGATGCGGTAAGAATGATAATGGTTTTTGAATGTTCTAAACAATTTTTTGTACACCTCTGTGTGTCATGGACGCGTTTGTCCCTGTTTTCCGTCGTAATTCTCAACTATATAACGACGCAATTACCACATGTTGTCTTACGCCGTCTTCAGGAAATGTTTTAGGTCAAGTGCGGCTGATAGATGCGGCACAAATCTTTTTAATTAATTGACAAAACGAATTGTTTTGGTGGGTGGTAATTTTTCGATTTTCGAAAGTTAATGAACTCATTCTTAGGTTAGTTTGACGAAAATACCAAGAAAAATAAATTGATTCATCACATGACGTATTCTGTTATACTTTTTAAACCTTTCCTCACGAAAATATTGTGACAGTTGAGGTTATGTTTTTCGTTGTAATTTTTTGAAGTTTCTCAATTTGAATCTATAATGAGTTATAAATTGTCATTCATGTTGAAAAGATTCAATACAATATGTAAACCCGCTCCCTGTAGCGTATTTCATTTCAAATATTTTATGTAAATATCCACAATACATGAAAGGCTCCATACTGTGACCAGGACTCTAGATTGAGACAAAAAATGTTGATATTTAAACACAAAAGTAAGTCAGGAAGCTACCAAATTGAGGAGTATTTTATTTTAGAATTACAAAATCATCAAACATAACCACGCCTCAATCATTCATAGATGTCTCCATTTATTAGTGTGAGATGCACACACATAAGTTATGTAATTACCTTATATTTGTTTCACAAGCGTAAAGTCTATTTAATTTATATTAGTTCATGTGGGGGCGTGTTCGGATGACTGCGGGCTACGGTAGACAACCCTACATTCCTATTTTGACTCTTTTACACCTTTTACACTTCATCCGCTTTCATAGTTTATATTGGTGATGTTAAATAGCGTAAGTTTTCCTGGATTTTTGCACTCCTTACTTGTTTGAATATATTTTTTTCAGTCAAGAGAACAATTTGTATTCTGTCCTGCCTCTCTTATATGCATAAGGTATAGTGAAAAATTTGTAATAAAGCAGACACAACACTAATAACTCATTGTAGATAAGACTATTGAATTTCAAATCTGGAAAGTAATGTGTGAATGTGGGACTGGAGTTGTCATCAAATGTTTGCATTGACCTCATTCTTACTTTCCTCTGTGCTTACTGAAGAATTGATAAGGTGACTCGAGGCATTCGAGATGTGGATCTACAGAAGAATACTCAAAATAAGCTGGATGGACAGAGTTACGAATGAAGGTGTCGTGGTTTGGATGGATAAAGAAAAATAAGTAATTAAATCGATAAAAATCTGAAAACTTCTAAATCTAAAAAAAAAAACAGACATCTAGAGAAGTACGAGACCTCGCATCTCATAATGCAGGGAAAGATTGTCGGAAGTAGGGGCCCTGGAAGGAGGAGAACGTCATGAGTGAAAAACCTGAAACAGTGCCAGGGCAGTTTCCTGGAAAGCTCTTCCCGGCCGCAGTAAAAAAAGATCTTAAATTTTTTTTGTCTTGACTTTTAAACGTCTAATGTTGACATTGAGGATATTCTCTCTGTTACTCTTAGAGGCGTCTTACAAATGCCGACCTTGTGAGTTGTGACTGCTTTGGCAATAACGGCAGACTCCCAGTCATCCAGGATCCGATTAACCGGGACAAATTTCAAATGTCCTCAAAAAAAAATTAGTACAAAAATATTTAAGATTCAAAAACATCAGCTGTCTGTCGTATCTGATAAGTGATCCCTCAAAACATTTGTTTTATATTTTAGTGCCTTGTGAAGGTTATGGCCAATCGCATTAACTTTGTTTATAGTAATCTTTCACCTAAACCATAGATTTTTGGATTTTCCACCAATCAGACGATCCATTTTCGTAAAAACCATAGATTTTATTTTAGATACTATAAACCAAGTTGATGCAACCGGCCCTTAGTTGCATACAGTTGTCATTGTCACTTCTTTACAAAATAGCACATAATCAATGTTATTTTATAGTAGCTGTAATCTGTCAAAATTGACAGTACTTTTACATGTCAGTTCCTAAAAAATAAGTATTTATTTATATATAAAAAAATAACTAAAAAACAAGAAAAGAAAGTTTTTATGCTACAATGAAGTTACAGACGTTACACAGTTACTACGGACGGATGGATTGACAGACAGACAACGAAATTATTATAATTGGGATAATTTTACAGTACCATGCAGTCAGTACATTGGATCTTTCTACTATCATATATGTAATATTCTTATGAATATTATGTATTCATATATTAATTCATCATATGTGGGGTATGAAAGCAAAGGCAGTAATATCCAATAATATTTTAATGCAGTCATCGGGGATCACTGATTTAAATGTACTGAATTTGAGATTTTATAGGAAATTAAATAAAATATTGATATTAATATTTTAAATTAGTAATCCGTGATGACAGCATTCAAAATATTTTTAATTTTTTTGGATATTGCTGCCTCTGCTTCTACACCCAACATAATTATAATGTCGAATTAATATTCTGATATGCCATACAGTGCCATGAAGAGAGAACAAGAAGCATGACTTTTCCTAGGCATATATTTTGAATTTTGAAAAGAAACAGAAATAAGAGATATATCTCATAATATTCCTATCACAATAATTAACATATTATTCACATTTTAATTTTACATAATATTCTGCCAGATAAATATTTTATTATTTATATTCAATTTAATTTCGATTTTTTTTCCAAATATATCGACGGTCACCATATATACTGTTGAATCTGCAAAAAAATTATTTTCATTTTAGTATCCTAAACCGTCCGATTTACTCTATATTTTCAGATAATTTAAAAAAAACTTTTTAAAATGAATTCTTTTTTTTAACATTTTCCAAAAATATAGAGTAAATTGGATGGTTAAATCTTCTGTGTATAGTTTTCTGGGATATTCTGCCGTGTATATGTGACCTCTCTGGCCAACGTTTCAGATCCCATTGCAGGGTCCATCATCGGGGCTGATGTGATGAGTGTGTGTTGAAGTGTAGGTTAAGTAAGGCCTTGCAATACCGTACCGAAGTTAGGGTGTCTCCAAGTTTGTATTATATTAAGTACTGAATTGCAGTACCGTGTCGAATGCAGGGTGTGTGTGTCTTGATGTAGTGTGTTGTGTATCTACTAACGGATGTCGGACTGTGGGGATCGTCGATTTGATTTATCCTGCAGCGCTGGATACCACTATGCTTTTAACTTAAGACCGTCATCCCTATTAATGTTTACCGGGTTCTTGTATATTTCAATTGCTTCTTTGACCAGGCGCGTGTGGTGACTTTTGGGCTTTCCTGAGATTTTCGGCTCAAATGAAAAATGGTGGCCCGTATCTAGAAAGTGCTCAGCCAATGCCGATTTTTCCGGGTGACCGAGTTTACATGCTCTTTTATGCTCATCAACCCTCTTTGAAATCGTGCGTGCTGTTTGTCCCACATACACTTTATCGCAATTTTGACAGTCGAGCCTATAAACACCGTCGGTCTCCAGGGGATCCTTCGCTGGTCTTAAGAGGTCCCTGACCTTGTTGTTTGTGCTGAACACTGTCTTAATCTTCCGTTTCTTGAGCGCTTTGGCAATCCTGTCAGTTACATTATGGATCTTTGGTAAGAAAGCAATCCCTTTGATCTCAGCTTCTGTGTTTTTCTCGGAGCTGTTAGATTTGGCTCTTATGATGTGCCGTATCTGCCGTCTTTGGTATCCATTGCTTTCTAGCGCGTCGCTCAGTGTACGAATCTCCTCCTGCAGATGTTCTTCTTGGCATATTCTTTTAGCTCTCGTAGCTAAGGTATTAATTAAACTTCTCTTCTGCGCTGGGTGGTGGTGGGAATCTGCGTGCAAGTAGCGGTTCGTATGGGTGGCTTCCTGTAGACTCTGTGCCCGAGACTACCATCTGTGTTCCTTTTCGCTTCTACATCCAGAAATGGTAGTTTATTTTCTTTTTCTTTCTCCATGGTGAATTTTAATTTCTTGTGCAGCGTGTTGAGGTGTTCGAGAAAGTCCTGTAGTTTTTCTTTTCCGTACGGCCATTGCAAACACGTCATCAACGTACCTCCACCAAACCTCGGGAATCAAAGTTGCTGTGTCTAGAGCCGTTTCTTCAAATTTCTCCATTACAAAGTTTGCAATTACTGGGGAAAGTGGGTTTCCCATCACTACCTTATACCTTCCACCAAAAGTTCACCCTGAAATAAAAGTATCCACATGCTAGGCAGTGTCGAAAAAGTGCGCACATGTCTTCGTCATAGACTTCTTCTAATTAGAACCTACACTTCAACACACACTCATCACATCAGCCCTAATGATGGACCCTGCAATGGGATCCGAAACGTTGGCCAGAGAGGTCACATATACATGGCAGAATATCCCAGAAAACTATACACAAGATTCTGGACGGCCGTGAAAACCTAAGGACATTTTTGGATGGTTAAAGATCGTAGAACTAAAAAATAACTTTTGCAGATTCGACAGTATACTTAGGGACCGTCTAATAAGTCATGCTTGTTCTTACTGCACGCCCCTCATGCCACAAAATTCAGATGAATATTTATTATCAGCTTTTTTCCTAATCTAATATAATATAATCTATTTACATATTTCAATGCATTGACCGCATATGCGCCTTTTCAGTTTTAAAAAATGTGTTTGACTTTTCTTGCAGCAATTTCTGAATCTAGCAAAGAAGAAGAAGAAGCCGGGCGAGTTATCGCCCAAAGGGGGCGGCAGGGGGGGCCGACAGGCCAAGGCTCGGCAGCAGGAGGATTCTGACTCGGACGATTCGGACAGAGAGGACGACAAATCCCGATCCGCCAGCCCTCCGCCCCCCGCCAACGATGGTATCTATTACTCTTTTTTGATGTGGACGGCGACTAACACGTGACCGCTCACGCAGTATTAATTTTATTCCAAGACATTTGAAATTGTTGCTCATTACTGTGTAGCAGAAGGGTTTGTGCGGGAAAGGAATACATTTTATTTTTAATAATATTTATTTTATTTACATACTCTTATATGATCAAACTACATATATTAATTAGTTATTTGTAGTAATTAAAATAAAAAATTACATAGCATGTCCCCAAACAACAATTAAATGTTGGTACAAGGGGACAGGAAATAAGTAGGTACACATATTAAATATCAGCACTTTGATTTGTTAAACAGTTATCTCCTCCCCAACACGAGTACCTTCAGCTGTTGATGGAATAGTTCTACACTATTTAATTCCTTTATGGAATTGGGGATTCCATTACAGTAAAACCTCGTTATTGCGAAATCCAAGGGACCGAAAAATATCAATTTCGTCGTAAGGAATTCCCACATATAACGATTTTTTTTCCTAATATGTATATTAAAAAGTACCTTAAAGAGATTGCAAATGGTTTTGAATACGTCCCCATTGTCGGTTTATATGGATGCTACGTAATAAAATATTCAGCAGACAAAGGAAGTTAGGAGTATTTAAAACTAATGTCCCTGAGAAATCTGACACTTTTTTTCTAAAATTAAAAGTCATATAAATTACATAGGTACATACGCCGTAAAACGCGTGCAGTAAAACATCGATCTCTTAAATTATATAACTTATTTTCTGTTGTTTAGTTTTGTATTTAATTAACTCAGTTATTTGACTCAAAATAATAATCTCGGATGACAATATTGGTGACAGAAAATGCCGCGAACGCCGCGCCGCGTCAGTAGTTATGGCCTTCGAAAATGCCGTACACAATGCAATCAATGTAAATATTCAAGTGTAATATGAAAAGTTAAAAGTTGATGGTAATAGAGAAAATGAAAAATTCTGATAGTATTGCGCGCAATAAATGATCGTAAAGGCGTTCATAGAAAAGTGGCCGTACACATGCGCGCGACTTTGTGCCCTGTGACGCGGCGGCTTGCGGGGTTATTCCCCACCGCGTGTTTGCGAGAAAAACAATCTGCGCAATATTATTATTTTGTTTGAACAAACTTTTTTTTTTTCATTATACATATTGGGATATTTCGATTTAAGTAGATACAATCTGTATGAAAAATGTGATGTAATATTTTTACGTGATTCTAGAAGACAATACACACATTCCTCATTCTAACCTTTTTTGACAATGGGCGATAAAACTATTGTCCCAACTAGATTTCATGGGGATATGGCAAAATGCTTTATGAGGGCCCATTAAAATCCCAAGGAGAAATTTTAAAGAATTTAAAAACCCCAAAAATACAAAAACTGCAGGAGCCTGCCGCCCTGAGATTTATCGGGCGACGGGGCGGCGTGCAGGCTGTAAAACTATCCCGCATCTTGACAAAAAAAATTTGTTATATAATTACCTTAATGTATGGATGTGTCTTCATACGGAACTAAAATTATTTCGTTATACATATTAACGAAATTTCGCTATATAAATACATTTTTGTATGAAAAATTTATTGTGGGGGATTAATTTTGAAAAAAATTCGATATATGACGTTTTTCGGTGTAAAGGGTTTCGTTATAACGAGGTTCTACTGTATAGAAATCGATCGCAGTGTATAAGAAACCATATCTCTCTATTAGTCCGCGGTATATCACTTCTTATATAGTCTCTTGTTCTTGTGTGTTGTCTATGTACGTCATTGTAGGTAAAGGATGATATTCGTTTTTAATAATTTATTCTTTATTTTATAAGTCATCTTTATCTTTTCCATATATATTAGATCTTCTAAGTTAAGCATGCCGGTGATTTTGTACAAGTCAGTGGTTCTGGTGTATCGATCTAGTTTGAAGATTATTTTAAGGGCTCTGTTTAAAGTTCTTTGTGGGCCGGTCTTATAAACGAAAGACCAAATTTCCGTTAGTCAATCGACAATATACTAACGGATGGCCGTTCGTTTATAAATGTTACCGATGCTCGTCTTATAAAACTTTTTTTACCGTCCGTAAAGTATCGCAATATCGCACTGCTCTTGTCTATGATTTTAGAGCTGTCAAAGGTGAATTATATCTCTTTTCTATCTAAAATTTCTCGCTCGCATCAGATTTTTGGGATACTTCCCACAACACTACATTGGCCTTTAAAACCCCAACTTAGTCTGAGCAGCTAATAATATTGATCCTAGAGCATAGAATCTCGAGGCAACAAGCAATTTTGTAGTTGGTGTGATGTCAGATTCCTACGGTTGCGCCTTTTTACATTGTTCCCAATATCTTCTACAAGCTCATATAAGCTCTTGAGCAGACCTTTTTGACAAGCGAAAGCGGTAGATATAATCTGCGTCATCTAAAATATTAAAATAATCCACTCGTATATTGAACATTCTTTGTCGTCGAGTTTGTTCTTTATCCGACGAACTTGAATACAATAATAGCTCGACATCGTGAAAATGTTATGTGAAAACATTTTTCCTTGAAAATGTAGCAACAGTCAGCACGATATATATGTACATATTAAACAAACAGCATTAAACGCAAATTGACAGCGGACCTAACCTTAAAAAATAATACGTCAATCTGTCATACTTCTGTCAGTTTCAACTAACGGACGGTAAACTGGTGGTTCGACTGTCGGTATCGGCCGTCGGTAAAATTTTACTAAAATTTGATTAACGGATAGTTATAAGACGAAAAAAGTGACGTTTGTATCAAATTTCAGTTTATTTGGTCTGAAATTTAACTAACGGACGTTTATAAGACCGGCCCTGTATCATTCCCTGCGCCCGTGAATTACACTGTGACCACATAATAATACCATATAAAATATGAGGGAGAATAAAATCATTGTAGATAAGCACTTACTTGTATAATACTGCTGTATTTATTGTCCACAAATTATGGTTATCTAGGTATTTGGAAAAATTTGATATCTTTTACGCGCAGTTTACTAGAAGTTAAGTATTACAATCGTCGTATTAGAAGGATCAGTTGTAGCGCCAATAGAAGAGTTGTAAGGGCGTGTTGCGCCACCGGTCTCGTCTGCGACGCGTTCCCTGGTAGACGGGCCGGTGATGTTTCTGTGTTTGTGCCTCGGGTTCTGCAGTTTCGTGGCTAGATGGCTCCAGGTGTCCACTTCACCACAACATTACACTCTCACATGTGGACTAGCTTACTACCCGGCTTTGTCTGAGATTTGGATTCTTGTGTATACATATTAATTTTATATTTAACTGAAAAATGCTGAAAAGAAAAATCTACGCTAGCTAGAAAGAAAAAGGCTGAAACAAATCATCATCATCATAAGCTCAACAGCCCTGGAATGGGCCTTGGCCGAATCCAGAAGTCTCCCTGAAACTGAAACAAATCAAATCATTTATTCAAATAAATGTGTTCTCTGTGTGTTCTTTAAAATTTAAATTTATTTTGTTTCTCAGTAGTCATTAACACTCTTTTTTCAAAATCTTGTTGAAAAATATGGAAAAAATAATGTGGTTTCTTATTTTTTAACATTTAATTAAATATTTTATATCTAACTTACTATTTCATGATGGAAATGATATTGCGAGCTGAAAGTAATCTCGCTGACCGGAAATTCCGCACAGATAAATATTACAATGTCAGAGTTTTAGCAGTTTCAGACTAATAAATTTTCCAATTTCATTCCAGTAAGTTTATTATTAAGATTACATCTAAAATCATCTTAAATTTTAGTGAATTTTTCAATTTACAAACATCATTTGTTTTGTCAAATATTTTCATTTTTATTTATTAGTGCCAAAGCTACTTAATTGTGTCAATAAAAACGATCAAAACACATCCATTGGCAAGATTTGATATCAAGTTTATTTTTAAAAGAATTGGCTTACGTTCAAAAACCATTCTTATGCGAGTTGTCCTTTTTCAGCCAAAAGCAAATGGGGGAAGATACCCCGGAAGAAGTCTACGGACAGTACGGGCTCAGCGGGCAAGGGGAAGGGTGCCAAGACCAGCAAAGACAAAGACCACAACTCTGAACCGGAAGAAGGTAATTCTTTCAGACCTTAAACTTTTTTGCCAAAATAGCTAAGATTCCAACTAGGGCTCTTGCCAGATTTTTTTTTAAAATTAGTATATTCCTAAATAAAGTTAATTAAACGCATTATGCCTATGGACCTACGTAATATACACGCTTACTACCAGCAAAGTACTGCTAACCAGTATTTTTTTATAATTTCAATTTATTTATTTTTTATAGATATAAATTTAAAACAAACATAAATTTAATTCGTAAATGTATAAATAAGTTAGAAATGTATAAATAAAAAAATATTAAACATGTATAAAAGGCGTAGGAGAATCCTGTTTCGGAAAACCCTCTCTGAGACATGGAACAGATCAATGTCCAGAGTGATATTGTTCAGCATAGCAGTAGCTCTTCCAACAGACATAACCATTAGCAGGTTGGTCCTGTATATTGAAATTTGAAACAATATGCTGACGCTGTCCAAGGTAATTATCAGGAACATACAAACCAATGCTTCGCATAATTTAAGGATTATCAATCATACCGCGCAGCAATCGATAAAAATGCATATTCAAATACACATTCCTTCTAGTCTTTAAACTATTGTAGCCAAGCATACCCTGGAGAAACTCGGTTGGGTAAAGCCAAGGAAAATGCCTGTACTCTCATGTAGAGATATCTTAGAAAACTTTTTTGTACTTTCTCTGTCATAAGAGAGTACTTAAGCTTATGTGGTCCCACAAATCATCGAGCCACTCTCGAGTCTACTTCCCACCAAGGAGTTGTAAAGAGTTATCAATATGTGGATATTTTCGAAAACCCTGGTTGTATGTAGACAATAACATTCTCAATGTGTTACCACTGATCGCATCTATGTGATCGTGAAAAATCCAGTCTGCAGTGGTGAACAATAACGATCGTAAATACGGCCGTATTTCATGCATTATAGGTAAAAACAGCCTGAATAGATGTTTTTCTAACCAGTTGCAGTTTGAAAAACATATTCTTTTGTAGAGTGCCACCACTATAACTTAGCGTGTGAGGGAGGGCGTCCCTATTGCGAAACAGAAGTTGCCAGGTTGTAAATTTATTACAATACATAATGTACTGAATGTCCGGTGACCAGTCTCAGAGCCTTCAATATAAATTTGGTCGGGTAACAGCGCGCTCCGTGGCAGCCGCTCTATCTGTCAAACTGTCAGACGGTAATATCGGTCCATTATTTGCTTTTTCAGCTTCGCAAAACTTTAATACTTCATTGGCAATTGTTCTTGCACCACCCCGGACTGTTTTGGACATAATAATTCAGTGTATATTGGTAATCAAGATGTCACAGCTCCCGAGCAAATACAAAATTGTACTGAATGACAGGGCGAGGGGTTACCGCCGGGTGCGGGCTGGGCGGGTTTTAGTTCCAATCTTGCCGCACGCCAAGTTATGTTGGGCAGGCAATAGTATTTATATCTTTAGATGTGCTTTTATTGGGTACTAGTGACCTGGACTGACTTCGCCCAGTACAGTTTAAACTCGTCATATCTTCAAAGATATTTAATTGAATGATTTGGTGTAAAGGACAAATTTGATATGCGATAAATGCTTAAGGTTAATAACATGTTTAATTTGATAATGATTAATACCGAATTGGTCAAAATTGCTGGAAACTTAACCATTATATCTTAGTTCTACATTTGATAAAATTTTATAGGCAAAAATGGTTGATGTTATCCTTAAAAGTAAGTTATAGTAAAAGTAAGTAAGTTATCCTTAAAAGATAGATATATGCTACCACTGACTTTTTTGTAGATAACACAATTTTTTCCTACGCAATTTTTTTGTATCTCTAACAGATTAGGCAGCGTTTCCGTGAGGGCGCTTTAGCGGTAAATTTTTTCCCGACTTCATCTATATGTGCTAGGGCAATTTTTCATACACTAAAATCTTCCTGGAAAAATGCAGATCATAACACTAAAAACTGCATATATCCAGTAGTTCTCAAGATTAGCGTGGTCATACACACACACAGACGTAGGGTCAGACGCTCGCCGGAGACTTTATTTTATACTATGTATTGATTGTGTAGTTATAGTTTTTTTTATTTAGTTAAGGACGGATATTTTTATTTTCAGATCATGTGTTAACCACCCCTGGGCAAATGACACAAAAATATCCTTCAGCAAAAATACTTTTTAAAATTTTTTGTTAAATAAACCTACATATTTTAGGTATTCATATACAGTCGAACTCGGTTATAACTATCTCGGCTATATTGAGCAAAACTGTGAATTCATTTTGATTTGCTCATATTCCCATACAATCGTTGTCGGCTATAAGGAGCGCAATTCCCGGATATACGGAGCAAATTTTAGAAACTGTATACATATTTGCTTGGGTGAAGAAAAAAAAACAAATATGTTTTTTTTTTTCTTTAACTCTTTAAGTACTCATAACAATGAACTTGTTCACTTTGCTTTTAAAGTGATTTTGCTTTTAATTAGGGTTCATTTTATGATGTACATAAACTTGTGCGTCCGAAAATGCTACGTGCGCAGGCAAACAATAGTTCATCGGCATTGCTTATCAAAGGAACTGAAGGTCAAGAATATTAGTCATATAACTCCGATTTTTGGGGGTTTCCAAAATGTTTGAAGTGACGGTTTATTTTATGCAGTTTACTGTATTAGCATTTAAAAGCCTAATTAGTTAAACGCGAATTTTTCTATCAGAAACATGTCCGCTAACAAACTAAAGTGTCCTCGGTTCGTGAAAAAGGTGAAATTATTTGTGAAATAGAATGCGACGCCAAAAATATAGTTTTTGGATTATTAGTTAAAAAAACTATGCACGAAATTTACCAATCCCAGATATAAGGAGTCCCGGCTATAAGGAGCAAATTTAGCTGGTCCCGCAGCGCTCGTTATAACTGAGTTCGACTGTATGTAGATAAAAAGATCAAAAGTAAGATGGTGAATTTAATTAATTAGTTTTTTTATGGCAGATTCAAACCATATTTAATGTGGTTTCATGCAAAAAACTTGTTTTAAATAATGTTCTTCCAGAATATTGAGAATCAGAATTCTACATGTCACATTTTTTCAGGTGAGGTATCGTCCAATTCCTCAGATGACGAGGGAAAGAAGTCGGCGGGTTCGGCCGATGGGTCCAACAGCAGTGGCTTTGACACTGACGATTCAGAATTCAATGACGGGTAAAGTATAATAAGTCACCCGTTTCATGTAAGAATAAAGCGTTAAGCACATACAAGTACTTAAAATTCATTTGTTCATTCCTTATCATCTCTTCACCCGTTATCATCATCATGTACTAACAAAAATCACCAACTAACATTCATTCATCATTTCTAACTAATTTCCCTTAATTTATTACATCATTTTCATCACTGATCATTCATTCGTCATTAATTAACCCAATCATCATTCATTCATTATTTACCTCATGACCCTTTATTCATCCCCCCCCCGATCGATTTCGCACCCGCGCACGGTGGCGGGTGTGAGTGTCACATGTGCTGAGAGCATCCTCGAGACAACAGGGCTGGGTTCCATGAAGCTTGGATCCCCAGTAGTAATAAGTCTCGTACAAAACTTTGTTCAATTTACTAACTTTGTACAGCTTACTCAATGCCTTTCCGAATAACAATAATACATTTTAGTGATTTGCGCGTTGTCCTGTTCTAGTTTCGATGAGAACTTGATGGGAGACAGCGAGGACCGAGCCAGGTTGGCCGGCCTCTCGGAGAAGGAGCGTGAGCAGGAGATATTCAAAAGGATAGAACGCAGGGAGCTCATGAAGACCAGGTAAATCCATTAAATATTTCCGCTGTACCCACAGACTGCCAAAATATATAGAAATAAACTAATGGAAAATTTTTGGAGCACGGTCTGCTTAGACTCTTTGGTTCCGATATATTTAACCTAATAATTTAAAAAAAATTACTACCAAATTTAAATTTTGAGACATTTATGAAAAGGTCAACCTTAATAAAAATATAAAGTATAAGCCGCTCTTCATTACAAAAATACATCACACGTGAAGACTTACAGAAGTAAAAAAACCAATGTAATAGTAAACAAGAGTAGCTTGTTGGTCCTGTGGTTAGAATTCTCGCCTCGTAATCCAAAGGTCGTGGGTTCGATCCTCACTCGAGACCAGTAAGTTAGTCCTATTGTAATAGCACAAGCGTTTAGCTTAGTTTGAAAATAGTAAGAATATTGATGTGACACATTCTGTGTTCGCATCTCTATTTAAAAAAAAACAAGGGGATTAATTATGCAAGAATTAACTGCATTATAAATGTGCCCTAAATATATGCGAGGGTCGACATACTACCGCCATGTCCCAATCTGTGTCAATTTGAAACTCTGTGACTGTAATATAAGACAGTGAATAATTTGGTGTATCCTTTCCCAGGTGGGAGATAGAGCGTAAGCTGCGCTTGGCCAGGCGCAAGAAGGGCGAGCGTCGCCCGGCCAAACCGCGGCCGCGTGCGCCGAGTCCCGCTCTCGAGGCTCCTCTCTCTCCCTCCCCCCCGCCTGCTGCTTCAGCCTCCATTCCGCACCACGAAGGCGAGGACGACAAGCATGACAGCGATGACAATAGTGATGGTGAGTCGGATAGTCCTCAACGTCATCGGGAAGCTTCGCATAATCCAGTTTTGTTTTTTTTAAGACATCGCAAATTTTAAACATTACATGTCTCGTTCGGTCCAGCTACCCAGTACTGAGAGACCATTTGGAGCTGATCGGAGAGAAGGGAATTTTTTCACCGTGTGTAGTTCAATTTTGTAATGATCAGAAGCGAAATTCAGGTCAGATTCTTGCGTTTCTGGAAACTACTGTACTCCCTAATGAGCTCTGCAGTACTGCACGGTACTGCGTGGTTATCATTTGCGATGGTTTGGCTTCGTTGTTTTATCACACTGTTGCAGAAAATTAACATTCCAAGATGGAATAGTGGATCAGATTCGTGGCTAAATATTTAGCCTTGGTTTGGAGTTTATTTTTCGGATGCGGTGACTTTACATATTGTAAACACGGTTAGTATATATTTTCATTTGTTTATTGCAAATAAGTAACAGTGAAAATCTAGTAGCAACACAGACCATCAAAATATATAGATAAACTAACGTTTCAATAATTTTGACTTCCTAAAAAAAATCACTACGAGCTTGTTAATTTTGAACTTATACCCTTAAAAAGTATATCATTTTGGTAAACAAGTTGTGCTTTATTACAAAATGACATTTTTACTTGACTCATTTTTTTTTAAATTAAAAGAACGTACAATGTAAAAAATATGTTTTCTTTCTAAATAAATTCTTTAACTGCAGTATAAATTTGTCTTAAAAATATATGAAGGGGGACGTATTTCCGCTCTGACCCAATCCCTCGTCTGAAGAAAGGGCTTAGTTCATCTCTGTACAATTTTATACTCTGTGAGTAGCATAGATTTATTACACCATTGTGATAAGGATGTGTGCAAACCCCATGTGAAATGGGTGTGCAACAAAACCATGTTTAATATGGTGATATATGCGGGCTTCTCGATTCATGTTCCTAGTGACTTCGATCTGAAGTCATCCTAGTCAAAGCGTCGTGTGCGTGAGACTCGCTACGCGGTAACGAGAGTTAGTCCGCAGTGGTGAGCGCTACCGCACGCGATGCGACAGTTCCGGGTGGGTTATGAACAGGATGTGTCCCTTGCAGGCAAGCACGATGGGGGCAAGGACAAGCCCTCGGCGGAGCAGAAGGCCGGCTACTTGTCGGCCGTACAGAGGGACCTGGATGACACCACTGGTAAACTATGCCACAGTCACTAGACCCATCAGCCGCACGTTGCTTTCTTCAACTTCTTTTATCTTTTGATTTTCATTTTTGTGTCCCGACCTTCATCATCCCTGTATCTATCACGCGGGGAAACCTCGAGCGACATCAGCAATGTTCCACGCCCGTGGCATGAAAATTACACAAATCTGCCAAACCGTAATTACATTAAGGGGTTACACCACCTTAGGCGTCAAAAAATAGATATAAATTCAATTTTTAGTTGCATTAAGCCATGTATTCACTAGGGGACAAATTGTCCCTCAATAGCACGCGCGGCATAGAGTCTACGTGACGATGCAACGTCGTGCACTGTTCCGCGACCTCGCGCACAACATAGCGCGGCATTTCTACGTGCCATGGCAACGTTGCCATGCGCACGGTACCCGAGCGTACTCACTGCAACATTCCGCGGAGCATCAGTACCACTTGGTATGTTTACAAGTGAATACGCATGCGCTGTATCTGTCAAGATGACAATGCGGGGTAACGAAATTGTTCATGAACTCATCGAGCTGTATCGATCGAAGATCGCATAGAATGTCCGTCCTTCTTTCTCGTTGCAGTAAATAATTTCGCATTCTCCTCTTTTTTCTCCTCTTACTTTTCGATAAACTCATTAACATAAACAGATACGCGGCTGTCATCATAACCGCATAGGGCGATATATTTCCGCGACGTCTGGAAAACAATAATTATTTGCAAAAAGGACCTTGTTTTTAATAATATTCAATTTACTACAGTAAAACCTCGTTAATTTGAAATTGCGACCCAAAAAAACATTTCGAATTGCGCGGAACCCCGTTTTCGCCAAATGAGGTACCGCAGCTGTCATCGTAATCTCATCGGGTGACATTTCCGCGACATGATATGCGAGTCCCGGTGTGTACACGTCAAATGACCGCGTCATTGTCCCCGAAACATGAGCGTAGATGTTGATGCGACATGTCGAGCGGAATGTTTCGCGATTTGTCCCCTAGTGAATACATGGCTTTATGTGCATTAGTTAATTAACAGAGAATGTAATGCTAAATGATTAATTTATATTTCAATATTTTTGACTTGTCTCTCTAGCTCTGGTTAGTGATGGAACATTAACTGACTGCACAATAAAGTTTTTGTTCACAATTAAGACTTGTAACGATGATTGTCAACCGTTTTTTTGTGATTCGACGTGCAAACATCGGTATTAGAAAATAGTTAAATCTCAGGTACCAATCATCGATACAATCAAATAAAGTTTTCAAATAATAGTAACTGCGTAACTGGTTAAAGTAACAGTTTAACCATCGCTAGCAACTATAAATGCACACTAGCGAGACAGACAGTATTTTCTTGTTGCATTCTCAATATGGCAGTGCACCGGGCACCTATTCATTTCTTCTGATTGTGTTGTTCGTGTAGGCCCATCATCTACATTTAGAAAATTTCTATACCTAATTGTGGGCTAGTCTGTTTTAATTTCTTTATAAATAAGTGCTCAAGGTTTCACCCGTTTCCACCAACTTCTAACATTGTCTCCTGAATATCATCCTTTTCCAGTTATATTTCTATCATTTCAGTTGCTGCAGTTATAGCGCTTCTTTCTTATGGTTCTTAATGCATTTTGTGGTGTCCATGGTTCCCTTTGACTAATCTGAAACTGATTATTGTTTCTTCTCATTTTTTTTTCAGTATTGCACGCTGCTTTGTTCTTTAATATTTTAAAATTTGATTTAATTTACGACTAACACACTCACTTAACTTGATGGCGTCCAGTATATTTGTTGTTCTTCATTATTCACTTATTTAAAATATTTTGTATACTTTGCAATTGATTGTTTCAAATAATGAATAAACTTTGAATTTATTAGGAAAATAATACTTTCACTCGAAAACTCAGTTTTATGGCACGTTATGAAGTAACAAAAAAATCTCGATATACGTATTGTGTTATCTATAGCACAAAGGATATTTGGTGTCACATAATTGGTAGCGTTTGCCGAAATCGGCGAAAACTTAACAATTTTTCAGTGTATTGAAAGAATTTTTTCTTCTTCTGTTTTTTGTGAAACTGAATCTCTAATGTTTAAATCACAGTCCCGGAATATAATATAATTTTTTTTTTCAATTGATTCAGCAACATTGTAGATTGACATTCTTAAAATATATCGATTGTATTATTTGTATGTATCTACTTATTTTATTTGATTAATTACACCTACATGTTTTGGAAAGGTATTTCCGAAACATGTAGGTGTAATTAATAAAATAAAATAAGTAGATACATACAAATAATACAATCAATGTATTTTATAGTGTAATTCATTGCCAGTTATTATACAGCGACTTTACTTCCATTTATACAAAAATCAGCTCTTATAAACTATTTTATTAGAACAATAACATCATTCTGCTATGAGTACAATATCCAACTGCCTTTTGACAGTTTACGTAATTATTTTTTCCCAATGAAAACACATTTGAATTGTGAATAATTGTGATAATTCAAACAAATTATATAAATTACTTGTGCACTGTTTAAAGTGCGCTCGAGACATTTAAAGAGTTAATCAAGACAAATGTTAACAATCTTAGGAAATACAGTGAAACTCGCTTAATAAATTCACTTTTAATAAGTTCTCCCGCAAAATAAGTTTAAACTTTGCGGTCCCGAAAAAGTCCCATACAAATCGCATATTTTATTAGGCTTAATACGTTTCCCGCTTATTTTCGTTTCTCGCCTAAGTAGTGCAAATATTTTTAGCTGAACTCAATTTACCCATACAAATAAATCTTCATAATACGTTTTTCGAAACACGATATTGGTATTTTGTTTGATATTCAAAAGAAAAAATTAAATGAGTCCAATAAAAAAAGCCACTTCTTTTATGGGTTTTTCCATTACCCAAATGTGAACAAGGGTAGTAAAATTTTATAATAGGGTACCTAATAAATATTTTTCAAAGAAAACAACAAAAGTCAAAATTCTAACCAAAGAACAGCCGCTGTAAATCTAAGCAAATATTGCAGAGACAATAATCCGGATAAACCTCATAATACCAGAGCCGCACTCGCAATACAAATATTATTTACATTCATATTTAACTTCATACAAATATACCTACTTAATTGTATAGGTGTCTGAAAAATCCAATTCTTGGAATTGCTTAAGAGGCCGTAAAAACCCGATTCGCAACTAATTACTAATGAAGACCCCGTCAGATTGTTTCTTAGAAAGTTCTTTCATTTCCTAGAATAAAATATATAAAGTGCATTAACATTCCTACTGTCATTTCTACGCTTGTATTACTATAATTCGGCTTAATTTCGGAAATTTCAAATATTCAAATGCTTCAAGTAATTTATTCATAGTAATTAATTGTATGAATAGATATTGTATTATGTTTATCATTACGTGTGTATAAATATATGCAATTAATCAACAAGTTTTAGGCAAATTACTTCTGTTTTTTCATAATAGTTGATGTTACGCACAGAAACAAAAAATGTAAGGGTGGTCCGCCATGTTCGCTCTAGAAGCCGAGAATGTAGGTAGGTAGCGTCGGTCCGGACAAAATACAGCGCGGGCGTCTCGCATGCAGCAGAATATTTCGCCGTGAATGCGAATTTGGCGGTGTCATAAAAGTTCTAGGGGCTGAAAAAACCCTCCAGTATTTAAATAGGCTAATAAAACAATTAACCCAAATAAATCTCAAAATTCACAAAATGGGCAGCTTACAATAGATAATTCTTGCAGAGCCATAAAAGTAGTTTGACAAAAACTGTACTATTTGAAAAGGCGAGACAATAAAACTTAATCCCCAATATAAACAAAGAATGCTTGGCTTTCAAATATACTCCTATAATACTCGCAGAGCCGCATTGGTGATACTAATTTTTGAATTATTTTCATTCTTAACTATGCAAACATTCTTAATTGACCGAAAAATCCATTTCTGAGAATACACAATTGCATTAGCAGGTGCACCTGATAATTTGCAATTCCAGAAGCCCTTTCGGTAGGTGCTACTGTAATATTTTGTTTCATTTTCGTCAATATTTAACGTCCAAAATATACCGTAATTTAATTAAAATTCACAAGTATTTATATCAATTATACTCTTTATTTTTAATTATTTATCGGATTGCCTTTCTTCCATTAAAATCATTCAATATCATTTCAAACACGTGAAATAACTGCCGACAAATTCAGTGAAACAAAGGCCAGCGCCACACTGCGGGGATGTCGGATGTCGTGGTCGCGTCATTTCGTCGAATGTCCGCGCAGTGCGTTTGATAAGTGCGTATTATATAATGGAAAAAATGTAGATAAAATGTAGTAAAATGGAAGATCTGCGACGGAACGTCTGCGCAATGTGGCGCCGGCCTCGCGTCGCGTGAATTCGCGGGACGTACAATGTTAATTAAACAAATTTAAAGACAATTAATCACTTAAATTACTCGATTCATAATTCAAGTACTCATATATCGTATAATAATTTTCGCGCGATTGTCGGCGTACCCGACTGGCGAGTTACGTGTTTATAGTCGGCTTTGATCAGCGCAAATAATTCTTTAAACTTGTTTGTACTAATTTTTCTTTGATTATTTTTACTCCATGCTCTTTTCATTCTTAAAAAATAAATCTGTTTTTAAATTATTTTCATCAAAATGATAGATATCATTGGGAGCCATTCATTACTTCCGGTTTAGTTTTGATTGGCTTGATTTGATTAGTTTCTTGAGAAATAAAATAAAACGACCGACGGTTAGCGTTTATCCATGAATAAACTTGTCTCTTGAACAACAAAATATTTTGAAATCTATTAAAAAAATTGTAAAACAAAACAGAACGGTTGAATACTGACAAGTGAAATAATATTTAATAAATAATTTTACGCGGCGATTATTTATGATAATTTTTTATATAAGTAGTCGCAATCGCAAAATCAATCAACGTCAGTGCAAAATTAATTCGCCTAAACGAAATTCTTCTCATTTTGGTTGTATTTCTTCGAGGAAACAATCGGGAATATTCATTACGTAATATCTCCGATTGTTTTCTAATTGAGTTACAAAAAAACGGATCAAATTTAATTTAACGATAAAAAATATCACGAATATTCTTTGCGCCCGGGAAAATATTCAGGTATTGTGAAATCAAACGTAATTAAAATAAATAAAATCGTTATTAATCTCAAAAGAATGTTATTTAATGTATTATTGTGTTAAGTTCGTCGAGTTCGCCCCTGAATTGGCAGGTTGTTTGAACTTTGCCCCATTGAGTTTGCCCAAGACGATATGTTGGATGTAAAACTAAATTATGTAGAAATCATCAAAAGGGATACATTTTTAAAATGAAGTCAAGTAGAATACTATTTACAAATGGTTCTTTTTACAAATGTGCAATCTTTACCAAGCCAGGGGAAGTAGATACAGGTAATTTTCGTATTTTTTTTTTCGTATTCGTGAGGTTTATGTTTTGTCAATATACACCGATTTATATTTAAATTATGATTGATTTTTCCTTTAATAATATTATTAGTTTAAGATAGGTATTTTTTTTGCAATAGTAATTTAGATAACTTGTATATTTTCTTTTAAAATTAAGGTTGCACATAGGTATTGACATACATACATAAGATATTATATGGTTTTCTTTTAGTATGGTTATTAATAAAATATTTTTTGACAGTGCTAAAATTTTTATTGTTTTGGTGGTTTTTATTGTTTTCTGACCCTCAGGTAATATTTTACAAATGTACATATTTACCTACTTAATTTTTTTTAAATAGATGTCCTTAAATTTTCATATTATATAAACGAAATTTCAATTAAAACACAAAATTAGAAAGTGTAAATCATATGTGAAAATAATGAAATCACTGTTAATATGTTCTCACGCCTAATAAGTTTTTATTTGCTGGTCCCTTGAAAAACGTATTAAGAGAGTTTCACTGTATTCTGATTTGAATTTCTGCAACCTTACAAAAAATATTTTAAAAATTTTTTGCAATTAATAATTTTTTTTGATAATTTTTTAATAATTTTATTTGATTTGTACTAAAGCAAATAAATTTTTAATATGGAATATAAGTTACCATAACGAAACTCCAATGTTTTACAGAAAATAAGCCAGAAATATGGAGAAAAAAATGTAAACTTTGATGTCGCTTGTCTCCATAAATATTGATATTAGGACATAATTTCTTGAAGTACTCAAAATTTAAGTACTGCGGACTTGGCCTATTAACCCTGTATAATTTATAAATAATTTTAATATCTTTTTTTCAATTGATTGAGCAATATTGTAGATTGACATTTAAAAAAAATATTGATTATTTTATTTTTATATATCTACTTTTATGAGTTTTTTTTTACCAATATGTTTCAGAAATTACCTTTCCATCATCAAAGTGCTGTATAACTGTCAAAAGACATTTCATTCGAATTTTTTTGACAGTTATACAGCACCCTGATGATGGAATGGTAATTTCTGAAACATGTTGATGAAAAAAAACTCATATAAAAGTAGATATATACAAATAAAATAATCAGTATTTTTTTTTTTTAATTATAATATCACTCAATATTTTAATTATGAAACTTTAATTTGACAATACCCATTTTTGGCAGTAGCACTAATTTTTGACACTATATCCAAAACAAAAAGCGTTAATGGAATTCCCTTGACATATTTACTAGTGCCTTAAATTTAATTGCCACCTGATGGAGTGAAAATGTTATTTTAATCCCACCATTAGGCCCTCATTTTTCTAAAGATCTATGATACATGCTTTTATTTTTACTAATCTAACCATAATGCCTTTGTATAGTTGAATTTTTATTTTTTAAATTGAAATAAATTAAACATAATAGATTATAATTTTTTTGTGATAAAATATGCATTTGCAGTGAATGAATGAATGAAGTGAAAGATGCCTTAACATTATTCCCATAGATTCATAATGTGGTTCATTATTAAAAAAAAAAAATCAATATACAGGGTGTACCAAAGCTAGCAGCAGAAATTTGGCCGGTAGATTCCTGACTATGTTATGAGTCTAAAATGTTCAAGCAACCATGACCTAACATCAATAGTTATGGAGATATGCAATATCAAAGTTTACATTTTTTTTTTCAATATTTTTGACTTATTTTTTGCAAAAAGTTAAACTATTATTACAGTACTTATATCAATTATGAAAAATTCATTTGCTTCATTACAACTTAAATAAAATGATAAAAACCTTGTAAAAAATAACTTTTTTAAATTTTTGCAAGGTTTTTATCATTTTATTCAACTTATATGATTTTGCGATGATGATGAACTTGCGAATGAATTTTTCATAATCCGCATAAGTTACTGTAATGATAGTTCAATTTTTTGCAAAAAATAAGTAAGAAATATTGAAAAAAAATGTAAACTTTGATATTGCATATCTCCATAACTATTGATATTAGGCCATGGTTGCTTGAACATTTTAGACTCATAAGATAGGCAGTAATCTACCGTCAAAGTTTCTGCTGCTAGCTCTGGTACACCCTGCATAAGTCATTTAACTTTATTTCGTACTAGCTGTTCGTACCCGGCGTTGCACGGGTAAAGGATTAAGTTGAAAATAAATTTGTGGGGGTAAACAAAGGTTTGATTCGAACGGTATAGATTTGCATCGAAAATATATCAGGGGGAGGGTAAAAGGTAAAAGGGGAGGGAGGTAATGTCACTTTTGTTAACCGCCGGGTCCTAACGAATAAGTTTCCAAATTTTGAATCCGATCGGTCAAAAGGTACAGATTTGCATGGAAAATATATCAGCGGTGAGGAAGGGTTAAAAGAATAGGGGGAAATGTTGCCTATGTTACCCGCAGAGTCCTAAAGAATAAGTTTTCAAATTTTGAGTCCGATCGGTCAAACAGTACAGATCTGCATCGGAAATATGTCAGGGGGAGGGGAAGGGGTATGAGAATAGGGGGGAAATGTTGCTTATGTTACCCGCAGAGTCCTAAAGAATAAGTTTTCAAATTTTGAGTCCGATCAGTCAAACAGTACAGATTTGCATCGAAAATATGTCAGGGGGAGGGGAAGGGATATGAGAATAGGGGGGGAAATGTTACCTATGTTACCCGCCGGGTCCCAAAGCATGTGCAATGCAAAATTTGAATAGAATCGGACAAACGGTGTGGATTTGTATAGAGAACAGACAGACAGACAGACATTGAGTTTTATAGGTATAAATTCAAAATCAAGTGTCATATTGATTTTGTATTCAAATTTTGCTTGGATATACATTTAAATGCCAATTGAGTCCATGGCATAAAGTCAGTAACTCTGATTGCAGGTGAGCTGGACCCCAAGGAGCGACCTAAGGAACGAAAGCGGACAGTGGATGACAAGCGAGTGAACGCTATGGCTGCGCTGAAAGCCAAGCGTGAAGGCAAGCAGCGGAGGGAGCAGGACAACCAGATGCGTAAAGAGGAAGAGAGAAAAAGGGAACAGGTGAATATTAGTGAATCAGTTATTAGGAAATAAGACCAACTTGATGAACTAACCATTATGGGCCGGTTGTATCAACTTGGATTATATATAGTTGGCGATGACAGTTTAGACTGCGGGTCTCATTTAATGTATGTGGCGCGTGTGAGATTTAATTGACATCATTCATTAAAATCATCATTATTAAATTTTTCGACATTGTAGTGTCGGAAATAGCCTACTGTATCCACGTAATCCAAGTAATGTAATCCAAGAATCTTAAACATTACACCCCATTGTCAATCGCAGAAATACTGCTGATGTTGTATTACTTCATAAACTAGCTACTACTAAGATTGACTGCCCGGCATTGCTGAAGTGCATCTCTCTGAGAGTACCCGGAAGATCCACTAGATCGGTCAAATTGAGATCTGTGATCAAAAACAATTTTTGATCACAGATGTCAATTAGATCACGCACAGTTGGCTTAAATGAGATTCACAGTATAAACTTTGTCGCCAACTACAATCCAAGTTGATACAACCGGCCCCAAGTCTTCCGTAAATGATAAATTTTGATGTTGTGATTATGCAATCATTTACGCAAGCAAAATGTACGGATTAGTAATTAACTTATGCCATTTGCAGGATAATGAAGGGGATGACCTTATCGGCGGGTCCAATAAACAGAGCGTGAAGCTCAAAGCTTCGGACATCTATTCTGATGATTCGGGATCTGATTCTGATGATAACAAATCGCAAGGTTGGTTACGTGATGCTGTATATTTAGATTTGATTTACTAGAAGTTAGGGGAAGAGCAAAAGTGAATTAAACCATTATTTCAGGTCGCCAACGTTCCTCGGACAGTTCCCGCTCCTCCTCAGATTCGGAGAGTGACAAGAAGTCGGTGACCTCGCAGAGGCCTCGGGGTTCAGCCAGCAGCACCAGAAAGCCTACCAACATCACCACTAAGGAGGAGCTCAGCAAAATCCGGTTAAGCAGGTAATAGAAATCCCAAAGTCATTCTTCTCCAAATTCAATATTCTATCTGTTAAGGTGTTAATGAATCCGTGAATGTGAAAGATTTGATCAGACCAAAGGCATCACCTATTCAAAATCATACTACTGTCTGTGGACATTAAATTCATGGGATTTAAAGATTAAAAATCTTTAAATCCCATGAAGCCTAGTTTGTCTAAGCATTTCATTTGAGGACTGCCATGCTACAAAGTAGTGATGGTTAAACCCTTATTTTAACCGGTTATTTTCAGTACAGTTAGTTGGGATTTGTATCTGATTATATTGATGATTGGTAACTAAGATATAATTGTGGTCTAGTTTTCCGCCTGCAAAAGCTCCAGGCTGCTCTCCAGAAACACCAAGATATTAGTGTACAAAACACTTATTAGGCCAGTACTCATGTACGCAGCTGAGACGTGGGTACTGAGAGGAAAGAGCGAGCACTAGATGTTTTTGAAAGGAAAATTTTGAGGCGTATCTTCGGACTTTGGCACAGACGTTACAACAATGAGCTGTGTACTCTGTTTAAGGAGCTAAACGTCACAAAATGTATAAAACTGGGAAGACTTCGATGGCTGGGTCAAACAGGGAGAGAATGACCGAGCATCAAGCCCTGCTGAACTCAAGGCCGATAGGGCGAAGGAGCTTAGGAAGACCAAAATTAAGATGGAGCGACAACATCCTCAAAGACATTTCTGCCTTGGAGCTTCTGAACTGGAGAGAGCTGGTACAAAACTGAGATGAGTGGAGGAAAACTCTTGAGGAGGCCAAGACCCACCAGGGGTCGTAGAGCCAAGAGTAATGATGATGGTGGTCTAGTACTGATGGTTGCCCGTCGAACCGCAAATAATCAGTTATCAATCATCGACGCAATCAGATACAGATCTCAAATTATGGTTAGTGTGCTATCGGTTAAAATATCGCCACCACTACATTGTTTCCTTATATGGGGAATTTTCGAGAATCCACTTCAATGCTTTTTATTCCCAATTTTTACATATTTTGCTAGGTTTTTTTTATGATTATTTATTACACTACATATTGCACCTCCACTGCAAGACTATCACATTTGCATTCTGAGATAATGGGGTCTGAAGTTTTTTGTTCTGGCACTGTAAGCATTGTCAAATTTTGAGGTCGCTTATGTGTATTGATAATTTTCACAAAGTGCTCTGACATTTTCGACTAATACGTATAATATAATAAAACATGTTTTGTCAAATTGTGATTACATTTTTTAAAAAAAAAAATTTTTTTTTTTGGGTCTTTGCACTCAATTTCAGGCCTTGTGGTCATCCTATATTTTTAAAATAATTTTATTTATATCTGATGGTTAAAAAAGTTTAATTTCTTTTCTTTCTATGTCAGTGATGCTAGTGTTGTATATTTTTGCAGGTATAAAATAGAGAGATTTGTTCATCTACCGTTCTTCAATCGAGTGGCCACCGGCTGCTTTGTGAGAATATCAATCGGGAACAACAACGACCGGCCCGTGTATCGGGTGAGTTCCACTTGTCAGAAGCTTAACTTTTAACCGAAAAAATAATCGGAAGAACGTCAAGCTCAACTGCCTGGTTTTATGTCGCAGGTGGCGGAGATTGTGGACGTGTGCGAGACGGCCAAGGTGTACCAGCTGGGCAATACCAGGACCAACAAGGGACTCAAGCTTAGGCACGGGGCCCAGGACCGCGTCTTCAGGCTCGAGTTTATATCCAATCAGGTGAGAATCACCTTTGAAAACTGACATTCTCTTTCTGTGATATTCTATGCCACCGACTTGTACTTAGAGTGTTGTGCATCTTGTGTGCAGGACTTCTCGGAGACAGAGTTTGCCAAATGGAAAGACACGTGTGTGCAGGCTGACCGCGCGCTGCCTTCTCTGGAGCATGTGGACACCAAAATACGGGATATCAAGGAAGCTCTGGCTTATGAGTTTAAGGTTGCTTTTTTTTTTATTAATGTTAATTTTTAACCAAATGTTATTTATGTTAGAGGTACGTTGTTCGCGAACGAACAGACTCAGTGAACCGGATCTTTATCAGCTCATCGCTCAATCAGCTCATCATAAGGTCGGAAGGGAAAAAAGTTTTTGGCGACCAAAAAAAAAAGGTAGCCGGAAAAAACATCGATTTTGGGAACCCAATATATTTTATATATATTTTTTCGGTGACCTTTTTTTTTGGTCCCCAAAATCGATATATATATTTCCAGCGACCTTTTTTTTTAGTCATCGATATATATATCTCAGATTCAGATCAGCTCAGCTCAGATTCAGATCAAATTGAGCCGGTTCACTGAACCGGTTCTATTAGAACGATTGAGCTGATGGGCCGGGTCAGTCAGGTGAGCCGGATCGCCCACCACTAATTTATGTTAGTACATGACCACTAAAAATTACTTTTTTGTCTACCGGTTTCGAGACGTAACCCGTCTCTTCGTCAGGACAGTCACTACACCAGCATGTGAATATCAATACACACCACATCCATAGTATTATTTACACACCTTCACAAAATACTCTAAACATGCGTGTTACTCTAACTAAAGGCCAACATGCAATGAGATTCTTATCAAAAAGGATTAAGAATGTTCATTATTAAATGTTCATTATTAATCACCGCATTTAAGTTTTTGTAGGCGTTTTTCAAGCATCAATCAGTCAATGTAGTAGAGTGAGTAGTAGTTTTTATTACTATGTTAGGTTGATAAAATACAGCAAATATTATTCAAATCTATTTTCGTTATTTGAATGTGACAAGAACATAATTTTTAAGTACTTAGTAAAAGTTCTATAGACATACACAATTATACATACAAAATATAAAAAATGTTGATCAATCCCGATAATCCCGTCCAATTCTCGGTTCGGGATCGATCTCGTAAAATGCCTCGAGATCTCACGTGATCTCGATCTCGCGGGATCGGTATTGCATTCCCTAGTGTTGACAAATCTTAGGTTTTACCTGATCATTTTAAATCAGACAAATAAGGGAAATTGATTTATTATTATTATTTAGAGGAATGCTGTTTTTTTATGGTTTTACGAATATAAACAACATAAAACTCAAGATTTGTCAACGGTATAGATTATAGATCCCCCATAGATCCAACCCCATATTCCTCTTAGTGCATGTTAGCCCGTGAAAAGTATTTTATGTGGTGATATTTACATGCTAGTGTAGTGGTTGTCCTGACGAAGAGACGGGTTAAGTCTCGAAACTGGTAGACAAAAAAGTAATTTTTAGTGGTTATTATTATATTAACATAAATAACATTTTGTCAAATGTCTGACCACAAAGTCAATGCTTTAAATGTTGATAATAATGTAAAGAAAACCACTTCAAATTATGAGTATTTTTCTTAAATTTGTCTATGTCTTTATCTTTGTATAATTTATGATTGTAACCATGGTGATGTTATGAAAAAAGTGAAAGTTGATGGTTACCAAGGTGATGTTATGAAAAAAGTGTGAGTTGATTTAACAAATAATTTCTTTTAAATATGCAAAAAGACTTGAAATAAAGTCTTTAAATGTTATTTCTTTTGTTTTTACAGAGAAATGCAATTACACAAATACAATTACAAATTTGTTTCATTAAGAGTGCATTATCATTATAATAATATTAATTTTGTATGCTTTATCCAGCGGTGCGTTTAATGGATTCTAGTTGTATTTTGAAATTGTATGAATTTTCCCTACTCTACCATCTCTCATCTACGTTATTATTCAAAAAGGTGAATTTCAACGATCATATTACAAGAAATACTTTACACAGTGTCACGTAGCTAGTAGCAAAAACTACTAAAATTAAAAATGATGTTTTTAATCTGCTTTCGGTTTTGGTTATGTTACAATTTTACTTCTAAAAAAAGGCAGATAATTTTGCATCAATCTAATTAAAAGCAATTGGTTAATTAATAGTTTTATTAACTTTTCGATTTCTGTCAGATTTGAGTTCCGAATTATATCCTCGAGTTGACGCATCCTGAGTTATTTACACTTGGTGTTGTTCTTTTAGGAGGAGGATGTGGAGAAGATAATACAAGAGAAGGACAGGTTCCGAGCGCACCCCACCAACTATGCCATGAAGAAAACTCAGCTCATGAAGGACAGGGACGCCGCCGTGCTCAGGTACGGGCCCGCCGCATTTGTTTGGGTTATATCACACCCTCTGTGGATGTATGTTTATTCTATAATGGCGGTTTGCAGAGGCGACGAGACCATCGGAAACGAGCTGACGCAGAAGATCCAGGAGCTGGAGGAGAGGGCCAACCACCTGGATAAGGTCAGGACGTCTACCATCCAGAGCATCTCCTATATCAACAACCGGAACAGGAAACTCAATGTGGAGGGAGCGGAGAAAGCAATCATGGAAGAGGTATGCAACATAGTATTAACAACATTCTTCAACCATCAGTTGATACATTTTGCGCGATATGTGCACGGAGAGGATTTTTAAGGTTTCACCGCCTTGAAGCATCAAAAAGTACATCCAGTTTATTTTAATGTAACATGCATTAACATAAATTCGTATTTTGACGTAACTAATGCACATAAAATTAATTTTATTATAATTGTTTATGGCATACATTGGTTAATATTTTTCATTGACAAATTATTTTGAATATTTCAAAATGGTGGAGTTATGTGCTGTTCCGTGAAGGTTCTTTTCCATGACGCGCTCAGCTGATGGGGATAATTATGTCGCCAGGGTTTGAGTGAAATGAAAAAGTTTATTTGCTTGTTAAATGTGTAATGTCTGTGATGTAGCATATTGAGAAAAAATAATATAAACAAAGATCGCAACATTTCTATTACTTAAGTACCCGATATTGACATACTTGTTGTCCTCATTTGTGAAAAAAATTGAAATATTTATTTAAATTTTTTCAAATGAAATCAAATTATGTCAAATAAAATGTATCGATTTATGGCGCTGGGGGCTAAAAATTATTTCGAATTAGAGGGTTACGAATTATCAAGGTTAATCTACCATGAAATTAACATTTTAAAAATTTTGCATTATGGCGAGTTTCGAATTATCGGGGTTCGAATTAATAGTGTTTTACTGCAGTAAGATGTGCGCAAGATTTGTACAAAGCGATCCAATAATTTTCGAGATTTTTTTCCACCCGTCTGAAAAAAGGAGTTTCGAGAAAAACGCAAAAGAAAAAAGTAATCCATTTAAAAATTCACCCACCGTGCTAGCTTCAAATTGCTTACTCCTAGTTCAAATTTTTAAATGAGAGATGACTTGAATTAGAACTTTAGCATAAGATAAAGCAAAAAATTTTTTTTTTGATAATGTTGAGGTGGGGTAATCCCTAAACCTATCACAGTTCACATTGTTTCTCTTGTTTGGGAACAAAAGGAAGAGATCATGCAATCCTCTAATGTCCCCCCCATGTTCAGATCAAGGCCAGCAAAGGCAAGAAGGCCGACGACCCGTTCACCAGGAGATCGACCAAGCCCGTGATGAACTTCAAGTCCTTTGCTGCCCAGGAGCGGCTGGAGGAGGAGAACAGGACGCAGGATATCGTGGAGGAGGTGGCGCGCGAGGCCAAGCAGATGCAGGTAATTTGTTGTTAATCCTGTATTATTAATAAATCTTTGGTGTTTGATATTTGTCTATAATACAGAGTAGAGATGAAACGGATAGTTTGTGTATATTAAGCCATGTATTCACTAGGGGACAAATTGTCCCTCAACAGCACGCGCGGCATAGAGTCTACGTGATGTTGCAACGTCGTGCACTGTTCCGCGACATCGCGCACAGCATAGCGCGGCATTTCTACTTGCCGTGGCATCGTTGCCATGCGCACGGTACCCGAGCGAGCTCACTGCAACATTACGCGGAGCGTCAGTACCACGTGGTATGTTTACAAGTGAATACGCATGCGCTGTATCTGTCAAGATGACAGTGTGGGGAAACGAAATTGTTCTTGAACTCATCGAGCTGTATCGATCGAAGATCGCATAGAATGTCCGTCCTTCTTTCTCTTTGCAGTAAATAATTTCGCATTCTCCTCTTACGTTTCGATAAACTCATTAACATAAACAGATACGCAGTTGTCATCATAACCTCATAGGGCGACATTTCCGCGACGTGTGGAAAACAATAATTGTTTGCAAAAAGGACCTTGTTTTTAATAATATCCAATTTACTACAGTAAAACCGCGTTAATTTGAAATTGCGACCCAGAAAAACATATCGAATTGCGCGGAACCCCGTTTTCGCCAAATGAGATACTGCAGCTGTCATCATAACCTCATCGGGTGACATTTCCGCGACAAGATATGCGAGTCCCGGTGTGTACACGTCAAATGACCACGTCATTGTCCCCGAAACATGAGCGTAGATGTTGATGCGACATGCCGAGCGTAATGTTTCGCGATTTGTCCCCTAGTGAATACATACATGGCTTTAGGCCCTTAGCCACGAATGTGCTGCGACATGTTTAGATCCGAGCTACGCCGCGGGAGACGTCGTCATGACTTACCACACACGAGAGTCTCGTTGAAAGCCGAATTGGAAAGTCGTTTCGGCTCCTTAGGACAAGATCCAAACTTCCGAGAAGCAAACTATTTGGGAAACTGAAAAAACCTGATAGAAAATCCTCTCGGAATATATAAAAATGAAATACGCCTGCTGAAAGAAACAGAGGTGACGAGACTGGATCAACTCACGCCAAGCTCACAACAACTCTTGGGATTGTTTCAACTAAGTGGCAAATGGAAATGATAGTCAGGGTCAGGATCGAGAAAAGAACTTACAACGAAAATGACTTTCCTGACAAATAGTAAATTAAAAATAATAATATTTTTGATCGCTTTTATGTTTTTAAAATCAGTTTTATTTTAATTAAATGAACCAGTTTTGGAAAATTACGTTTCCTTCATCAGGGTGATGAACAAAAAAATAAAATGAAAAATCTTTTGTTTTTAAAATATTAAAAGTAATTCTAGTACCCAACTGTAAAAATATAAAATTTGAAATGTTGAAAGATATGAGAAAATTAACTTAATGATAAGGGCTGGTGGCTAGGTTTAGTTGACATTTTGGTTATTTTTATATGCTATACTTATTGCTAACAATTCCAAATTGTCCAATTTAAGGCTAAAATTATTTGTGTGTAAAATAGATAAAAAATCTTATTCCCTTAAATTCAGTAGTCTCTGTGATTACAAGATTCAAACTTGCTTAGCGATCCGTAGGTCGGTGATTTGAGCCAGCAACTTGGTGCTATTTTCATAGCAAAGTATTTAGCTTAATCTGAAAATAATAAGAATATTGATGTGATACATATTCCTATTCTTCTCTGTGTTCGCATCTCTATTTAATTAAATTGAAAATTAAATGTGTTTCGTATGTTCCAGTTCCGCGAAGACAGTTCCGTCACAAGGCAGAGGTCACATGAGAACAATCTTTATTCTCTGCACGACTTCGATATCAACATCGACCTCGAAGTTCCTCAACCAAGTAAGTTACTTCATTTTTACTCTGTGTGCTTTAGACAAGGTGACAGGCTGGACAAGGGCTGTAACATTCTTAAAGATTTACCGACTTTTGACCTTATCTTAGATTGTGACTCCGAGCGATTTTATTTGAGCGAAAGACAAAAAATAAACACTCTTTACATACATTTCTCGGATGCGCACCGATTAGCTTGGCTGGATACGTTAGAGCAAGACAATGCAATATAGTTTGCGTTCTCTCGCTCTAACGAATGAATGACTGCCCGCATGTATCCGGTGTGCATATTCATTTTCACTCCAGACTTTCACGACAGACTGAAGCTTTCACATTTTTTACTTTGTAAAGCCATGTATTCACTAGGGGACATATTGCGAAACATTCCGCGCGGCATGTCGCATCAACATCTACGCTCATGTTTAATAAAATATAATAATCATGCCTTTACCACTAATATATATAATATTGTAAATTTCGTCAATTTTGACATTTGATATTTCACATATAAACATTACACGTATGTCATCACTAGATTGTGTGTTACTAATATAAAAACTTTTTTATCCTGAGAATAAGGGGAAAACTAAGTTATACTTCAGTAGGATTTGTAATTGTATTGTATGTAAAACAAGCTTATTGTATGTAAATAAACTCTTACAATCTATCATGCATATACAATACTGTAATCTGCATACATATTTAGTTTTCAACTTATTTATATTCTTCGTATTTTCCGACACCCCATTGTATATTTTTAAACCTTTTTACATTAATAATTTTTGTGTATAAACTTTACAACAATCTTGTTAAAAAAATATTTTGGCATTTTGTTATTAAAAATGATGTAGTAATTTTGATTGTGTTGCATATTTCAGGTTTATGTATTTTATTACTACTTCAATTTTATGCTATGAAAAAATTAGTATTCCACTTTAGCTGCGATCCCCCTAACCTGCGGATAAATGTTGCAGTAAATGCAGTAAGCGTCCTGCCCAAACCCTTGCTCAATAAGGCCAAGGACACGGGACCGAAACGGGCGCTCAACCTCGAGGACTACAAGAAAAAGAGGGGGCTGATCTAGTCGCCCCGCTCGCGACTCTCCTCCGTCTTGCACTGTATATACCGCACCTTATACTAGCTCAGACTAGGTAGGTCCATCAAAATAGAGTAACTATTTATACAAAAATCGACACCCTTGTCGTATGAACAGGCTTTTCAGTGTTTTCTGTATTGTTGTAAAACACTGAACATGGGCTGTCTCGCTGTTCAGACATATTGTGATACGGAAGCATTCAATTCCGAGTGTTTTTAACTGAGTCTTGAGGATTTCGGCTCTGCGGATCAAGCACTCCATGAAACAATGATCGAATATTTGATATTTCTTGTGTGCTGCACGCATGTGCGTGCGTTAGTGTAATGATTAGATATAACCGCCTTATTTAAGCAATGTTTTAGGTTAAGCTATTATTTAAAACTAAATAATTCTTTATCTATGATGACTACCTTTTTTTTCTTTCTTAAAATGTACATCACCCAGCATGTCTTCGGTTTGTAATTTGTTTGATATATTGTCACCCAGTATGTCTTCGATTTGTAATATGTTTGATATATTGTCACACAGTATAACTTCGATTTGTAATTTGTTTGATATATTGTACAGTATACTAACTTTATTCTATTTTTAAACTAATTGTGAGAAACCTATTTTCATAAATGTCATTAAACACGGAGAAATATTTACAAAAATCCGTTCAAAACACAATTTTTTTTTTTAATAATACAAAAACTTCAATGTCAAGTGATCGCATAGTGCTTAACTTGAAAATCCATTTATAAATTGTCAACTCTTCCCAGGTCAGGGGGAGAGTTAACAATTTATAAAGAAATCCATTTGTAAATTGTTAACTCTTCCCCTAGTGCAGGCGTTTAGGATGCATATGATTTAAGTCATTTCTCCTGAGTCAATCACTGAGCCCCATCTGTCCCTGGTAATCATTACCAGGTCACACATCATGCGTGTTTCATCCAGTCACTTCACTCCAACCACTCCACATAATACTCTGGGTATCGTGCAATGTCCGATGTTCACAGTTCGCAGCCTTGTAAATGGTGGTGCACTGATAGACCCAAACTCAAAACTACAGTCAAACTCGGTTATAACGAGCGCGACGGGACCGACTAAATTTGCTCCTTACAGCCGGGACTCTTTATATCCGGGTGTAAGATTTCTTGTAGGTATGCCCTCTCAATGTGGTTGGGATGTGGGATAATCCAAAACACGGAAGTCTTCACTTTTATACTTTATTACACGAAATACACATCTCAGGGTTCTCCTAACTCAACCGTCCGGTTTGGTGGGCCTATGTCGTCTCCCCCTCTGCCGACGTCTCGCTTTGCCGCGCCAACGCTCGGCTGCGTGCGCAACTCATTTCATACGCCGGCTATGTAGGTACATTCTCACACCGAGACAGATAAATTTCGTGCGTAGTTTTTTAAAATTAATAATCCCAATACTATATAATTAGACTGTGATAGAATATCTAAGATTTAATATACTCGTATAGCGTTTAATGTCATTATGTGGGGTAGGCAGAGAACACAAAAACATAATTAAAATATAATGTTCTAATGATTTAAAAAAAAACTAACAAATATATATGTATGTACTTAATAATTTAAAAACAGTTTACACTGTTCAATCACATTTTTTAATAAATTTCAATCAAATCAATACTAGTTTGCTTGAAAGATTTAACTTTAATGTTTCTTAAATTTCCCCTTAAAACACTTAGCGCGCGAAAAGTTTCATTGTTTGTCTCTTTGATCTACCAACAAGTCCATTGCATCATGAGCTTGGGTATTGTTTGGCACTGGCTTCGGATTCACAATTTCACATTCATTTGTCACATCATCACAGTCGTCGTCTTTGTTGAGCACAGCATCCGCAATATCACTCACTCTCTGTAAGTTGTTCAGAAGATATTAAGTCCTCATCAACAAGTTCAAAATCATCGATGTTATCGTCGAAGCAAACAAAATTGTTGATTTTTATCCACCCCGATAGAGGTAAGCTGTCTTCGTCGTTTCTTCTTGCAAATTGTTTATGACATTTTGTCTCAATTTTGATCAACAAATTTATGGCATCCAATATTGATAAATTCTCATTTAACTTATTTTCTCGTTGGTTTATAAGGTGTAAAACTGCAAATCTTTTACAAAACCCCTTCAAACATTTTATTACACCCATATCCATTGGTTGTAAAATTGAAGTTGTATTGGGACGCAGAAACACAAGCTTAATTAATATTTGATAAATTTTCCATTTTTGGGTGTGCAGATTTTTAATTTCTTCCTGAAAAGTTCACTGTTCCAGTTAACAAAGTGCTGTCGAAAAATCTCAGAGGTCATCCATGATTTCTTGTTTGCCGTGTAATCAAGAGGAATCTCTTTATGTTCTTAAAACATCGAGGTTTCAAAGATTTTTCAATAATAAAAAGTTCTTAATGACGCGAGCGCGACTTCACGACGCAACTGCACGCCTGGCACTGAGTACAAGCTCCCTTCTCAGCCGACAGAAAGAGATTGTCTACTATCCTTTTCTATCATGCCGTAACGGTCTCGTTCGGAGTTACTCCGCATTCGCCATTACCTCACTCTCCCTACACTCCATTCTGAATATATCTCATACATACATATATATCTTCATAATTATATATATCATTCATGTAGTCATCGGGTGTATATCCTCTGTTGGTGTTTAAGCTGGCACTTGATATCTCCAAAATTCTTGTCATTTGGCAAGTAACTGTGACCGGAGCACAAAAATTTCAAATTTAAGCTTTGATGTTATTTTATATCATCATTAATGTTATTTTAATATTTCTATTTTACATAAATTCAACAACAAAATTAAATGTTGTGTTGTAGCAAAGCATTCTGCATGTTTTATGATGTAGGAATCCATTTCTTGTGCCACTCTTTCTGCTGTTCCTTCCAACCACACGTGGCAAGAGTTTTTATTTTGTTTGCCACTGCTTATGCCTAAGTTATACAGCTATTGCGTACAAGAACAAAGACTGTTTCTTCATTGAAAGGTGGATCACCGATATCTGCAGGTGTCTTCAAATGAAAGAGGTGTTGTTGGTCCGGAGGTAGAAACATGAATGAGATTCGCGATAGGGGTGATGCCTCCTTGTCTCCTTTATCTGTGGTATTGTGGGATTGTGTCCCCTAAGAATGGGGTGTTTGTGACAGCACTATCCATTATTATTTTTTATCTTGGTGGACCCTGGGGCCTCTTTTCACCCATTCTTCAGGGGACTGGAAAGGGGGGGTTAGAGAAGTGAGACGGGTAGGATGCTCTCGGGTGCACGTAGCTGCGGGCACTCCAGGCACTGCATTGCTGCCGTGTAGACAGAGAACCAGTAGTGGCTGTCCTTGATGGAATGTGTATTGCCGATAAAGCTCCGGCTGGTTACTGCTGTGTGCCGGTGTTGTTGATGGCTGCTGGCCGGTTGCTACTCGTGGTAACAAAGCCCGTGGTGTCAATTCAATTCAATTTGTTTATCCAATAATATGTACATTACAAACTTAAATTCAATGCATACATATTATGAAGATATAATTATATATAACAATTAAAAATATGGGAGTTTTACCTACCATTAAAACTCTTATTATGTTGCCTCCGTTATCCAGAATATACATGTGAGATAGCATCTCCTTTCCGGCCCGCGTCATCTTCGTGCGTAAGTACCCTCCTTCCCCTTTTCTCCCTTTATTGGTAGCCCTGTTTCCTTTTCCTTTATTACACCAGGCAGGCGGAAGCCATTTTGGTTCAATTAGCTCTCACCAGGCAGAGCTTAAGTATATTCTGGATAACGGAGGCAACATAATAAGAGTTTTAATGGTAGGTAAAACTCCCATATTATGTAGTGCCGTCCGTTATCCAGAATATACATGTGAGAAGTGTTTGTTATCGCCTGGTGGTAGTTCAATGTCAATTGTGATCAATTGACAGGGTTAAAAAGGGCTGCTAAGGAAATGGAACTTTTTATTGGAACTAAAGGGCGTTCTATCTCTTTCCTATAAAACTTTGAGAAGGTGTTTTCGCATTGCCAATTGCCTCTCTCCAAATTATCTTGTACAGAATAGTTCTCAATCCAACTTAGTGATGCTACTGCGGATCTAGCACTGCCAGCTGGGGCATTTATTCCCGCATCTTTTAGGACAGATCTAACCCACCCTGCAATCACTGCCGATGATGCTGGTCTTGCCGGGCCACAAGTAGATATGAAGAGGTTTGAGCTGTTACCTGCTTCTATTCTACGCTCTTTTGATAGTTCGCAGACTTGCTTCACCCAGTATACTGGGTCCAGTGCTACCTTTGGTGATCTGGAGAGATTCCAACCTGACTGTCTATGTGACTTAGAATCAGTTTTCGATCCAAAAGCTGGCCAAAGCGTAATATTTTTTTTTTTTTTTTTTTTTTATTTTAAAAAAAAAAATAGAGATGTGAACACGGAATACGTGTCACATCAATATTCTTACTATTTTCAAACTAAGCTAAACGCTTGTGCTATGAAAATAGGACTAACTTGCTAGTCTGGAGTGAGGTTCGAACCCGCAACCTTTGGATCATGAGGCCAATGTCCTAACCACAAGACCAATAAGCTACATAATATGGTTCCTTGTTTCTACCAAATGACTTTGGGAACATCTTAAAAGAGTCAGGTCATGGACTCTCCGACCTGAAGCTAGTAGAAGTATGGTAGCACAGCGTCTTGAGGCTTCAAATAATGTAATTGGCTTTGGAAGATTGTCCATTAGCCAGGTGCTCACTATCCGAGGGTCCCAGATGGGGGGTTTTGGGGACTTGATGGATGTGTTTGCAATCCCTTTCATCACTTGCTTCACAAGTGCGTGACTGCTTATGATCTCTCTGTTAGCTGGATTACAAGACATAGAGATAGCTGACTTATGAAGGGCAATTGTACTAGGAGCTAGTCCCTCTACAAATTTTAGGTGCGCTAGGAAACGAGCAAGTTGTGCCCCTGAAGGATTCTTGGGATCGACTTCTTTTGTTGCTGTCCAGGCGCTCCATTTTTTCCATGCTTGTCTGTAAGCGTTCAAGGTAGATTTTCTCCAGCTCGCCAGCAGTAAATTTCTCTCCTCTGGGGACCAGTCATTCATGGATTCTTCCCACCCCCAATCAGCCATACGTCGAGATGCATGTCCCGAATCCTGGGAGGGTGACTGCCTGTCGATGTATCGATTAATGTGCTCGGGAGATCCAGTACCTCTATCGGAGGAGCAATGGCTCGTACTCTTACATCCGCTAACCAAAACACCTTGGGCCATCTGGGGGCCACTAGCATGTATACTCCTGAGCACTTCATTATGTGTGTCAGAACCCGAGGGATGAGGCATGGTGGTGGGAAGATCCAAGCAAGTGGGAAATGCCACGTTCTGCTGAATGCATTGTGGAATAACGCCTGGCTGTCCCTGGGGTTCAGAGATACGTAGCTCTTCACCACATGGGCTGTCTGTGATGCAAATAGATCCACCATTGGAACTCCCCATACTTTGAAAATGTTCTCTGTAGCGGGTGGGAGAAGATGCCACTCTGGCAATTTTGTGCCTCTCGACAGATGATCCGCTAGACCGTTGTAACGGCCGGGTAGGAATTGACACTCCAGGGTTATGTTGTGCTGGTCCATCAACCTCATGATCCGAAATGTCAGGTGTAACATGGCCATAGACCTGGTCCCGCCCTCGTTGCGGAGGTAGGCTAAGACAGTTTTGTTGTCGGATTGAATGAGAACTGAAGAATTGCTCAAACTCTCGTTCAGATACTCGAAGGCTTTCAAAATTGCATACATCTCTTGCATGAAGTAGGGCTAAAGTGTCCATAGTCTGTCTTTCTAATACTCCTCTGGACTGATGTGCCAGGAGAAAATCGTCCAGATAGACTATAATACGAATTCCCCTCTTTCTCAAGATCTCTGCGATCCAGTTGGAAATGCTTGCGGTGCACTGGCAAGGCCGAATGGCAGGCAAGTCATCTGAAGGGACTGGTTTCTGTAAAACAAATGCAGGAATTTTCAATGAGACGGTTTTACAGGTACATGAAAGTATGCTTGCGACAGGTCTATCTTTGTCATCCAGTCGTTTGGTTGTAGGAATGCTGGGATTTTGTTGTGCGAAATGAGGAAGAAGTGTTTTGTATGCACATAGATGTTGAGGCCTTTTAAGTTGAAGATGGGGCGGTCTGACCCGTCGCCCTTCTTTACCAGGAACATCTGTGAGTGAAAACCTGGGGACTGGTCTGATGGTTCCAGGACCCCCTGAGCTAGCATTCCTACAATTTGCCGGGTCATAGCCGAGGTAGCGGGAGTCTTGAATTGCGCCCGTATGCTCTGTGAGGGTCTGATTAGTGGAGGCTTGGATAAAAAGGGAATTCGATATCCTGTTATCATCTTTAGAATGACGGTGGGTGCGTGAAGATCCTGCCATTTCTGAAGATATTCCACTAACCGTCCCGCTCGGAAATCGTCATTTGTTATTGGCGCGACGGCGCGAGGTCTGCCCTCGCGCGGGTCGGCCGTAGGCTTGTGGCCTTCCTCTCTGATTCGAGGGATACATTTGGGGATTTCGTCCAGGGTCTGCCCGCTGGGTACGAAATGGCCCACGAAAGGTCCCACCAACGGAAGGTCGCTTGTTGGATGTAGACTCCTGTCTCACAGCTGCCAAGTTCTCCCTAACACTGGAACGAGCAAGTGTCGGTTGACCAGAAGGGGTTGGCATTCTGAATAATTTGGCTACGCCACCGAGCCTCTGCAGCTCTGTGGAGAAAGCCTTTTCTTCAAATAAATGGCTGTTGTTCGGAGGGATCTTGGACAATGATTGTGCCTCGTGTTTGTTCCTCAACTCCTGCAGGAAGCGGGTACGCCGAGACTCGATCACTTCCGCTCTCTTGCCGCAAACTATTTGCAGAAGGTCGTCAGAACAGCGGTTGAAGTCGCTCTGTCCTCCGAATATACTCTCAACCTTTTCCACGAGGTTCTCGGGAGTAAACTCCTGCGGGTCGTCGTGAGCCCAATCGATAAGCCTCTGGAGACTGTTTTGGAGGACATCCCGCTCCTTGAGCACAGCGTGTGCAGCGGCCGCGAGCACCCTCTCTGTCGCCGCCAATTGCGTCGACGACGCGTTCATCGCTGTCAGCTCGATACTCGGCTCCAAATCCTTGAAACCCGGCTCCGCTACATAGGCCTTAAGCGTTTTAGCGTAGCGCACATCTGACCATTCTGCCGAGTTGAATCTTTGCAGGCCTTCAATCGCTGCGAGCATTTGAGCCGACGGTCTCGGATTTCGCGGCTCGGCCAATTCTGTCGCAGGGGCTGGCATCTGAAACACCACCTGGCTCAGATGGCGATTATCTTGGCTCGGATGGTGGTTATCTTGGCTCGCGGAGGGTGCTTCTTGCGATATGCCAGAGGCGTCGGACTCGTGCTCCATTCTCTCCGGCATTTCGCGCCTCATCACTATTCTCTGCAAATCTCTGATTTGCCGAGACAAACTTCGGAGATCGCGGGAGTGGGACGTTTTCCTATCGTCACTCCGAGAGGACGAGTCACTCGAATCGCGCTTGCGCGATCTTTTCCCTCTCGCCACTTTTGATCGGCGGCGCGACGCAACTTTACGTTGTTTTGATCGATAGCGCGACTCGATGTCGCCCTCATTCGATCGACGGCGCGACTCAATTTCGCGATGTTTCTTAGATTGCGCCCGGCGAACGTCCGAATCACTATTTGATGCCATATTTTTCTCTAAAAACGCACGAAAGATTTTTAATACGAATTACGACACGTGTACACGTGGCGGAATATCGATGTCAATTGAACCAAAATGGCTTCCGCCTGCCTGGTGTAATAAAGGAAAAGGAAACAGGGCTACCAATAAAGGGAGAAAAGGGGAAGGAGGGTACTTACGCACGAAGATGACGCGGGCCGGAAAGGAGATGCTATCTCACATGTATATTCTGGATAACGGACGGCACTACATAACAAAATATAGAAACTGGTCAACGGTGAAAACCCCTTCAGACACACGGAATATATCAATACCCAAAGCAATTTTGTTCAGCAAAGTTGTAGCTCTTCCAACAGGCAAAACCATCGGCAGGTTGGTCCTGTATATTGGAATGTGAAACAATCTATGCTGACGATGTCTAAGGTAATTATCAGGAACATACAAACCAATGCTCCGCATAATTTCAGTATTATCAATTATACCGCGCAACAATCGATAAAAATGTGTAATCAAATACACATTCCTTCTGTCTCTAAACTATTGTAGTCAAGCATACCCTGGAGAAACTCAGTTGGGTAAAGCCCAACGAACTGCTTGCTGCTGACTAGTGATTGATAACTGCCGCCTGTGGACTACTGCGGTGATGGTGGCTGTGGCGTGGATGACAGCTCACAGGGAGCAGATGATAGAGCAGACCACGGTTCAGACGCCAGGCTCACGTGCTTAAGTTCACCTAGAGAAAATATGAATTCTCAACGTAGGATGAAGAATCTGAAACAATTTACGATAATGGGTGTGGATTTAATTATTATTACACAATTATACAAATTAATTAATTAATGTATAATAATATTTCTAATGTTTCAGTTGGTAAAAAGCAATACGTATAGCCAGAGCAATAAATAATAAACATATATTATATAATAGTGCAGCATCAATGTGGAGTACTGTCGCCTCGCCTTCAGCGCTCAGGGAGGTATCTCCATGTCTCCATCTGATCCGGGGGAGGCGCTGCACCCGGACCTCTACCGGTTTTCATTTGATCCTTACAAATGTCTGTGGATAGCCTCTGCACCCATCGCGCCTGCTTAATGGCGTCATATTTTTGCCGGAGGTTTTTACTGGCGCAGAACCCTCAGAACAGCTATTAAATTCTGCTTTTACCACGCTCCACTCGTTCTTCTTACTATCAATCTTCATCATTCTTGCTATCAATTACACATCTACGATTATATATTAATCTTAGCAACTTTCACATTCGTTCTTCTTACTATCAATCTTCATCGTTCTACTATCGTTCTTCTTACTATCTGTACGCGACACAAAATCGCCGCGTACGTGGGGGAAAAGATTGGAATTATTGAAAAAAAGTGGACTGTATTTTGGTTCAGAAATGAAGGACGTTTCGACTCACCTTTTTGTGTCTTGGCGTCCCTCGAAGCGATATCACTTCACCAAACAACTGTTTCACTTGGTTGGCCACCAACGTTCGTTACTCCCGAAGTTTGGAGATGACGAAATTAGACGAAAATTATAAAATGTACAGTTAAAAAACGAGATGAAAAATTGGAGCCTTTAATTAAAGCTTTGTCGAAACGAGAGAGGAATTGGAACTCAATTGAGGATAGGATATTTTTCGATAGGGACCAATCAGTGTTGCCACATAAGAAAATAACAATATTCATTTGAATCGATTTCTGTGCCAACGTGACGTCACGAATATCGAACACTATCAATTACACAACTATGATTATATATTAATTTTAGCAACTTGTCACATTCTTTCCTGGTAAAATTAATTCCTCTCTTTTTCATCTTGACAAACATAACAAAAATAAACTGAACTTAAGGAAAACTGTGATTGTTATCTACAATTAGAAAAATAATAACTAAAATAAAACTACAGATATACTAATTATACTCCAAACACCTTGCGACGTAGAACTGGATTTCAAATTTAAAACTTCCAAAAAGATCCATCCGATATGCCGCCCGTCATAACTTGGGTGCCATCGGAACCGAGTTTCAGCTGTTCACTGACTAGCCAGAAGTAGAACAACAAGAATGTGAGTTCTTAAAATGTTTGGACTTAGCCACGTAAAAATAAAAATAACAAGCATATAAATATGATTAGCTCTGTGGTAGCATAGGTATACTGTGAAATTAAAACAAATAATTGTCAATTGACAAGAGATTACAATGACACGGGAATACTAAATTTAGCAAACTATTTTGCACATCCTTATACAAAAATGGTCTCTGACTCATAGAGAAAATCCATTACAAACTCCATAGATAATGGCGTGGCGTAACGTTAACTAGTCCGACACAATTAAGTACCTTATTTCAGTTGCTTAACCGGACAATTGAAATGCCACAACCCATCTAAAACTTATAAAAACATAGGAAAAAAGTGATACACACATATGAAGAACTCCACTTCAACTGAATCCACAACCCACACATTAGACAACCACTCCCACATACCTCAGTCTTAACTCACCTGAAGAAGGAAACGAATGTTTCCGAAACATGTAGTGTAACAATTCTCAAAAATAATAGTGGAAAAAACAAAGTTCAGTGTTTTATTTATAATAATTTAAAAAAAATGGATTTCCACAAAGTCTAACTTAATTATTATTAATTAATTCATTATTTGAAAACAGTCCGGATTTACTGACCATGATAGTAAGTTTGGGATGATCAGTATTGTATCCATGATGACTACAAACCATGGTTTCATCTCTCAATCCTACAGCTAATGCATGAGATGTGGTATTTACAACTACAGTCTTTTCATTATTATTTGAATTAAATGAGTGAGAAAGTCCATCATACAATAGGATATGTGGGGGTTGGTGTAGGTTGAATCGACCTCTTGTATGAGGTCGAGAAGCTACCCCCTGCGTTGCTGCTTCTTAGACTATAGGTCACCACCCGGTATTTATCGGAGTTCCGGGTTCTCCTGTATTGTCGCGGTCAGTTTCACAGAGTTTATTTGAAGTGTAAACAAAAGGTATAAAATGTAAGTACAACAATTAGAGTATAAAGTATTGCGAGTATAATGGTACAGTGAGGTTACTCTCGGCGAGGGCCTCCGGCTAATATCAGGGTCACTAGAAGAGTGAGAATTCGAATGGAGAGGGCTTCCGCCGTATCAAAAAGCCACTTAGAAGTGAGATGATGTGTGTTGTGCAGCCGGTCTCTTATAGTCTTTCCTCGTGCCGCTGCAGTTCCGCTGACCCAGCGGAGTGTCGTGTCCTCGGTTTGCTGCGTCCCCATTTTCCATGGTCCGCAGCCGCCAAGTCTTCGCCGCGCTAGCAGATTTACCTGCGGTGGTACATCCTTCGCTTGCGTGTCGGGCATGTGTCACTGACCCCTGTCATGTAGGTGCGTCACTGTGTGTGTGTTCTAGATGGGCGGCTATCTGTGTAGTGGTATGAATCACACGAGTTAAACTACTATCTATTTATGTACAGAATAATTTAACTGTTTGAAATTATTCACTCGCTCTTTTGATATGACAATCCAATAAACAATTTGTTTCGGCCGACGACGGGGAGACGCTCGAGACCGGAGATGACATTCGCGAACTCTGGTGACAGCCGCGGTAGCCTGCTGTTTGGCCATAACAAGATATGTAAGGGATGTTATATCTAATAATGATTGATGTTGATGATCATATCAAGAGGGTTTGATTTATGCATTCTATTGCTGCGCTCCATGAAGAATTAGTATGAGCACCTGTTATCGGATCTTTGAGTGTCGGTGAATGGTTCACCTTCACCACCCCTTATCCCTTATATCGTTCATTCAATACAATAATTTGACTAAATTTGATTTGAAAACAATTAATTATATTGTACCAAATGATTTCACTTAATGTTTTTCAATGCAGACCATAAAAACTCTGCCCGTTCCACGTCCATATCCCACAAAAACCCATTGTCCTTTAACTCTTTTACCCCTGCGATATTTTCTTTTCCCAAATTTTGATTAATCAATTTCCACAATTTTCCCTTCCCCACCAATTTTAGTTTTATTATAAATAAATGAATCTAAAACTACCTACCTACAAAAAGATGACCGAATGTAGTCTATTTTTCAAACATCCCACACATACGGTGGTGGCGTCTTTCGTAAGTCTCGGCGTTTGAGTTTGATCGCCCGGGGTTCAAGCCCCATCTGTGTCTGTTTTTAATTTGTTTTTTTTTGCCGTGAATTCGAACGAAATTACGGACGTTACGTGAAGTTACGCGGATGGACAGATAGACAACTAAATTATTATAATTGGGATTCTGCCCACAAAAAGTCCTTTATTTTTAAACTTTTCAAAGCAAGAAAACACTTTGTGGCTTGACATTATAAGAAATTTAAGAAAAAATTAAATACTATGTTTTAAACCACTTAATTTTGCTTTATCGGCCGTACTCGCTGATATCAACTTTTCAAAGCGAGAAAACACTTTGTGGCTTGACATTATAAGAAATTTAAGAAAAAATTAAATACTATGTTTTAAACCACTTAATTAAGTGGTTTTAACTCCACCCAAGTATGGCCTGCGGTAAGATATTTTTATTTTTTAGCGTTATGTGTTATTGCAAAATGTTGAAAGGCATTTGCAAGCTTAATATTACGGTTTTGCAAATTCAGCCATCACTGAATATAATTATGGGCTTATTTTATCTTCTATCCCTTCTAGAAAATTTATGAGATTAGACATAAAAATATTGGCGTTAATTCAACGTTCTCTCTCATGTCAGACTCACATAACAAATACTGCCATCTTTTTCATTGTAAATCATGAAATGATGCGCACACAATTTTAATTTGAAATACCGCACCCCAGCAGTAATGATGTCTCCATTTTTGCACCTCTTTTTATCAAATTCTTTCTCTTTTTTGCTCGATCTTTTGCTGCGATGTGTGCTTGATCCTCTTTTTCTTGAACATTTTTATTTTCATGCGCGTAATACAGATCGCACTGATCCTTCTTTGGCTTATAAATCCCTAATTTTTTTCATAAACTACGATCAGAAAGCACGTATAAGTAGGTTCTTCTTTGTTTAGAACGTTTTCTGTTAAATAATTCTCGAAAATCTCGTACAAATCCCCCCAAGACCTATAATCAACCTCTAAAACACGAGTCACTTTAGGAACTGAGTCCAAGAAAGACTTGATGTGATCAAATTTAGCAACACTCAACGGTTTTGGTCTCTACACTTTTTTTTTTTTTTTTTTTAAATTTAATGGCTTGTCACCCAGTAAAAGGATGTTATTGCCAAAAACTAGTCAATAGGTCATCGACATAAACATTACAGCTCAATGCAATTACTCTCTAAAAATCGTAGTAACACTTTCAATACTTCCCGTCGGCAGTCTGTAAGCAAGAGCTGGATATTTGTAGGGAAAGGGACATTAAGATCTGCAAGATCCTGGAGTAGGGACTGAGTACCGACATTTAAAATGCAATTGAAAAACAAGTGGTTCAAATCCTCCTCCTCTTGTCCACACTCACAGATTGAGGAGTTAAGAACATGAATTTTTGCAAGGTGTAAGCGGATAGAGCAATGACCCAGACGCATTCGGCAAACCATTGAAGTCTCCCTCTTGCTCAATCTGATCCTGTGAAACCAGGTTCGAGATGGGATAAGTGGCTGAATAGCGGCGTAGTGTCGACCTTTTGACATTTTAGTGAGGTCCCAATGAGACTGCCACTGAAGTGCGGCATCGTTTCTTGTAATATTGAAAAGATCGCTCACTGGAATAGTGGAAAATGTGGCATCCCCCTGTGAGATTGCATTTTTAGCCAGCGAGTCTACCATTTCATTACCAGGGATGCCTACATGACTCGGAATCCAGTCTCTACACTTTAAGGAGTTTCTTTGTCATACCAGTCAAATTGTTGGCATTCTTAACCCAGGTTAAAACTCTCCATTCTCCAAAACATAATAATACAAGGAACATATTTTTACACCCAGCTTAATTTGATCATTATTTTTCAAAAAATACTATAACGTATTAGTTTTTTGATATGGAACGGATTTTGTTTGTCTACAAGGACTTTTATGTACAACTATTGCATTAAGATTTTCTTTCGTCCCATGAAAGATCCTCCCAAAATGATCAGAACCCTCCAGCTCTTTCTGATTCAGAGATTTCTTTACATTTTTTAATATTACTTTCATACTTTTTTGAAACCCACGTGGTCTTTAAAGATCTCCGTTTTCGTATTTCTTAACTAATAACTCCTGATCCTTTCTTTTGTTGAATGGAAGCATACTCTTCCATTTTAATATATGCCATTATATATTCTAGTCCAATTTTTCTTATTGTCTTGACCCTGCCTTGCTTTTCTCTCTTTGTTAATAATTAGCGATGCCACCCCTTGCTGCAATTATGGCTTCTATGCGCCGGAGCATGCTCTCTAGTCTACAGACTTTAGCATTTTGTTTGAGTTCGGGGTTGTGATGCCATTCTTTGATGAGAGTTTCAATCAACTGTCGCTTGGTGGTGATCTCTTGCTTGGCGATTGTCCGTTTGGTGAGCTCCCACATGTTCTCTATAGGGTTCATGTCTGGTGAGTTCCCTGGCCAGCGCAAAACAGTAATGTTTTTTTTCAGCCAGGAATGCAGTCACACTCCTGGCTTTGTGGCAAGGTGCTGAATCGAGCATAAAAATGTACTCTTCATAACCAGGGAACCATTCTTCGAACTGTGGTAGTAGGCAAGTCTCCAGTACTCTCTTGTATTGGTCTTGCCTCATGGTCCCTTCTACGATGTATAGACGTCCCATGCCCTTTGTTGAGATTACAGACTATACCATAACACTAACCGGGTGTTAAACCCGCTCAACAAGACAGTCTGGAAGGAACTGAAGGGTGTCGTCGGACGAATTAACTTTCATCAACCAAAATCATTCATCCGACTTGTATGCTTGTCTTTGACTTTATACGTCTCATAAATAAGACTTTATTATGATAATTATCGTCTGATAAATAGGACTTAATTCATCTGTAATCAGTTGGAATTGTATTCTGTAACTGTAATCATTGTAATCAGCTGTAATCAATTCATGATAGAAAGACATAGTTCTTATATGACAATTATATTTGAATGGGATGATTCAGGTTAAAGTTTTGGAACGGATAATTTAATATATTCAAGATCACGTTCATATTTGTGAAGTTGTAATTTTTCAGAACAAAGTTAACCTAATATTTTTTCATGAATTAGATTTTTCTGTATGTCTTTCTAATTGATTAATTAATTTGGATAATTTAAATTTCAACAGAATTTTCAAATAAAATACAAAACTTTCAACAATAGAATTTAAAAATAGACAAATTAAATTTTGCAAATCTGGATACACAGGCTTTAGTATAAAATTACTAGTCGTAGGCACATATTCAGAGCTTGGAGCCAGTACATCATTGCTGACCTTTCTTACCTTGTTCAAAGCTCTTAATTTGTTCATCAAGTATGCGCTCCTTTGCCTATCAATTTCTGGTCTGAGAGTGGTAGGTACTTCATCTAGATCAAGATCAGTGACAAACATGTTTTTAATGTCTGTGATTCCCATAAATATAGCCTGTTTTATCATTCTTTTGTCCCTTTTGACAATCATATGTATCACATATTTGTCAGTTAAATAATTGACAAATCCAGCTCCATTCCATTTCCAAATCAAGTACATAAATGGAATTATTGTGACTGAAGATAGAAGTAGTCCTATTAAAACTGGTAGCACGGTTTGTTTACATCTCTCTACGTACTCATTCAGAGCACAGAACACCCCACACTTCATGCAAGTGATGTCAGAAACTATTGTTCCAGTGTTGTCGTCACACCTATACTCGACAAGGCCAAACCACAATCTAGGAATGTTGTTTGTATTTGAAAAGTTGGCCTCCTGAACTGGTGTTTTGAGATTACAGGATTTGGCATTTTCTACTTCCACCAACCCATCCTTAATCTCTATTTTGAACGATTCTACCCTTGACAGAATCACAATGCAAACTATTATAAAAGCTTTGATAAACATTTTAACAAACACAGTAGCAAAACTATAAGAAACTATGCTATGGCTTTGGCGGATAAACCGTCATGCCACCCATACTTGCCGAGCATCCACCAGCTAAACTCCTTCAGTCACGAGACATCTAAGACATGGTGCAAGCTTCTCGAGGTGATCCAAGTGCAGGTATTTGCTGGGAGATGTGTTGGTGTGCGTGTGTGAAAGAGTGTGCATGTGTAGCTTGAGTGTAGATACCTGACCACTCCGGGAGGAATTATACAAATTAAAGACGGTCATCTACGAAAATATTGCATTACAATTTATTCACATTAAATAAAAAAAATAT